>PVJD01006986.1:30501-90475 GCA_004026545.1 Mormoops blainvillei | reverse complement strand
GCTTCTCTGGCTCCGCCCATCTCTGTGCTTCCCTTTACAGCAAAACTCCCGTCGCCCGTCCGCACCGCCCACGTGGCGAAGTCCAGGGGTCCGTTCCAAGTCCTGTTTTAATGAACCGTCACAAGCACGGGGCACTGCTGACCCCTTGCTCTTGTCCACCTGGTTGCAGAGATGACTCACTGTCCCATGTCCTCTCCTATTCATCTGGTCACGCATCTTTCCTGGCCTCCTTGGCGGCCGCCCTCTGCCATTTTCCCTGGACCAACGGCTGTCACTTGTATGCAGACACGTGCCTTTGGTAATCTCCCTTGCTCTCCAGTCGGATGGCCTTAAATGCTCTCTATATGCTGCTGGCCCCTGAGTATGGGTTTCCAGTCAGAGTCTCCTCGGCCTCACTTGTCCAGTCGCAAAACCCAGATGCCACCTGGATGTCTCGCAGGCATCTCAAACTCATCCTGCCCAACACAGGACTTCCGGCCAAGGTGGAGGCATAGGTAGAGACACTTTGCCTCCTCGCACAAACAAAGGAAGAAAATGACGAATTTAAAAACAAAAAAACAACCAGAACTGCCAGAAAATCAAACAGTATGGAAGTCCAACAACCAAGGAGTGAAAGGAAAAACATTCATCCAGACTGGTAGGAGGGGTGGAGGCCGAGACGGGAAGCGGGGGCAGAGGGGACCCTTGGCAAGGCGGCGGCTGGAGGACCAGGCGGGCCAGACGGCAGCTGGTGGTCCCACATTTGCATGCAGATAAACCAGGAGGAACTGGGGAGCAACACAGACCACGCGACCCCGGGCTCCAGCATGGGAAACTTCAGCCTCACAGGAGAGTTCATTGGAGGAGCCCTCAGGGTCTGAGAACGTACAAAACCCACCCACCCAGAACCCAGCACCAAAAGGGCCCAATTTGCTTGTGGGTAGCGGGGGAGGTGACTGAAAGCCATCGGGAGCCAAGCAAGCAGCATTGTTCCCTTTTGGACCCCTCCCCCACATGCAGAGCCACAAGGCAGCATGTGGGTTGTGCCGCCCCGGCGAATACCTAAGGCTCCTCCCCTTACAACTTAACTGGCACACCAGAGACAAAGAAATATGGCCCAAATGAAAGAACAGATCAAAGCTCCAAAAATAGAACTAAGCAATGAAGAGACAGCCAACCTATCAGATGCAGAGTTCAAAACACTGATAATCTGGATGCTCACAGAAATGACGGAGTATGGTTGCAAAATGGAGGAAAAAGTGAAGGCTACACAAAGTGAAATAAAGAAAAATACACAGGGAACCAACAGTGAAGGGAAGGAAACCGAGACTCAAATCAATGATTTGGAGCAGAAGGAAGAAATAAACATTCCACCAGCACAGAATGAAGAAATAAGAATTCAAAAAAATGAGGAGAGACTGGGAAACCTCTGGGGCAACTTTAAACGTTCCAATGTCTGGATCATGGGGTTCAGAAGCAGAAGAGGAAGAGCAAGAAATTGAAAACTTATTTGAAAAAATAACGAAGGAGAACTCCCCCAATCTGGCTAAGGAAATTGACGTCCAAGAAGCCCAGAGAGTCCCAAAGAAGTTAGACCCAAGGAAGCACACACCAAGGCGCATCATCATTAAGTTACCCAAGATGAAAGATCAGGAGAGAATCTCCAAAGCAGCAGGAGAAAAGGTGACAGTTGCCTACAAAGGAGCTCCCATCAGACTACCAGCTGATTTCTCAAAAGAAACATTATAGGCAAGAAGGGGCTGGACAGAAGTATTCAAAGTCATGAAAGAAACGGACCTACATCCAAGATGACTCTATCTGGGAAAGCTCTCATTCAGAATGGAAGGGCAGATAAAGTGCTTCCCAGGTAAGATAAAGTTAAAGGAGTTCACCATCACCAAGACCTTATTACATGAAATGTTACAGGGACTGATCTAAGAAATAGAAGATCAAAAGCTATGAACAGGAGAATGACAACAAACTCACAACTATCAACAACTGAACCTAAAAGACAAAAACAAAAACTAGGCAAACAACTAGAACTGGAAGAGAATCACAGAAATGGAGATCTCACGGAGGGCTATCAGCAGGGAGGAGTAGGGGGAGAATGGGGTTAAAGGTAGGCACAAAATAGACAGGGAGAGGTTAAGAATAGTATAGGAAAGGGAGAAGCCAAAGAACTTACAGGTACAACCCACAGACATGAACTAGCGGGAGAGGACGCTGGTGGGAAGTGGGGTACAGGGTGGAGGGGAATAAAGAGGAGGAAAAAAATGGGACAACTGTAATAGCATAATCAATAAAATATACTTAAAAAAAAAAAAAGCATGTCCAACACGGAACTCTCCTTCTCCCCCTAGACTCTCCTGCCTGCAGTCTTCCCCATCTCCCCCCCATGCCACGGGAATGTGCAGTCACCCGGGACTCCTCGGTCTCTCATGCTGCAGGTTCAAGCTTTCAGAAGATGCACTGACTCCGGTTTTAGAACAGATGTGTCGTCTGCCAGGTTTGCATCATACCCTCTACCGACCAGTCCAAGCAGCCCTCCCTTCCCAGCTAAAGCCCTCCAAGTCCTCTTGCTCCGCTCTCATCCCGACCACCCTGCAGGGTGGTGGTCTGGGGCCACCCCTCCCTGAAATCTTCGCTGACTCTCCAGTTCCTGCCTGACCCCAGGGCTCCCCGTCTCCTGTTCTGCTTACTTTTCCACACTACTTATCTCTGAACATGCTACATAACTTACGTAATTTACTGTCTGTCCCCCTCCTGCTATGCAGATTCACGGACCAGACATTCTTTTCTGCTTTGTTCTCCCACGTAGCCCAGCACTAAGCCCGTGGTCCGGTGTACCGGGGACACTCAGATCATACGGGTGAATGTCGGCGTGGATAATGAGGGCTGAGACGCGTGTTTCTGAAACTTTAGTGGGTGTATTGTTACAGCATTTCATTAATAACGTAGATTCCTGAGTTTAAATCCAGGCCTCCTGACACAGAACTTTGAAGGTGAGACTGAAGAACATGCATCTTTAATGGATTTTCCAGGTAAATCTGACACAGGTGCTTTGAGACAACAGTTAGAAAAACAGTGCTTAGGGCGCTACTTGAAATTAGCCGGCAAGGATGCTTGCGAAAATGCACTCTTGTGCTGATATGCTCTCTCGCCTCTTCATCCCTTCCTCCTGCCGGTGAGTCTCCACGGCTCCCCTGGGCCACATTTCATCCCCCCTCTCTTTCCTTGTTATGAAATGTGTCCAGTGCCGTGGACCTCTCACGTTCGCCGTACGGCAGGTGTTTCCCAACAGCCCAGAACTGCTGAATCTTTAGTGCGACTAATGCGTGCGTTGAGCTTAGCTATAAATTATGCACCATAAATAACCAACTACGTGTTTCTTTTCTAAAAAGATTAAGGGGAAAATGTAGAAATTTATAAGAATTTATTGTTTATGTTAAAAGCTTTCTGAAATCTTCCGAAACCTCCAGCTAACATAAAAGGGAGACGTTTGGCTTTTGACCCACTCCTGTTATCCAGCGTCTTATTAAGTCAGAGAAAGTGGGTCACGGCAGAAAATATAGAGGCCGAGGCTCTCAGAGAATTTTCATTCTGCACAATACCCCGTTACGCGACTCCAGGTTTAAAATTATAGACCCCACGCAATTTAAAACCCAGGGGCGCTCGGTCCCTACGATTTTTGGATTGTCGCTCAGTGAGCTCCATTGTGTTCCATTTCACAAGCTCGTCCTCTGCCGAAATTGTCAAAGCATTTTCACGCCTGTTCCTTCTAACAGGGAGTCACTGAGCAGTTTCTATTTGATTTCTTTATTTCACAATATTAAGTGCCTGTTACATATTAGTTATTAAGATACAAAAACAGTTTAAAGATGATCCATATCTTTGTAGAGCCTACAACTTGAGAAGGCGCCAAACAAGCCTATGACTGTTACAGAGGATAAATCCAAAATGTTCAAAGGATAGGGATTTACGGAAGACTGGAAGGGCGACAATGTGGGAAACGGATGGGGGAAGGGTGTTTGAAAGAACCACAGAGCTGGGCAATGTCGAACAGAGAGAGCGTTCAAACCACAGGCTTCAAAGAAGGAACCAATGAACATTCACTTATTCATTCATTTATTTCCGCACGGACAGGAAATTTTAATGGCTCCCGGATTCCAATCCTGGCTCTCCAACACACCAGCTACCGCGTGAACTCTCGGTAAGTTATCTAACCTCCCTATAATTTTGGTTGACAACCTAAGAAGTGGCAAAAATGAAGTGCGTACCGATATGGTTATTGTGACGACTAAACTAGATTATTAGATAAAGCATTCAAACAGTACCCAGCCTAAGTCCGTATTCAATACGTGTTATTTTATTTATTCACAATCACTGTCATTCGCTCTCTCACTATATACTGCTAAGCACCTAGTACCATCCACGTTCAGAAGCTCAAAGGCATGGAGCCATTTTCAGAGAGCTAACAGCAGACCATTCGGGGCGGCTGCAGCCCAGGGGGTTTGGAGGGGTGTTAGAGAGGGCACTGGACAGCCAGAGGCCAGGAGGTGGAGTATTCTGTGAGTGGGCTAGAGGTCTGAACTTTGTCCTCAACGTGGTGGCCCAGCTAGGGGGCTTCCACTCAGAAAGAACACTCGGGAAGCAGGTTGAGGGGCGGGCTACAGGCAAGAGCCTAAGCCTGGTTACCCAGCACAAACCACTGGCGCTGAGACCGAAGAGAATGAGACCGACAAACGGAGGTCAGACTGAGGATGCAGAATCGACGGGACCCAGAGAACAACTGGAAACGGGAGGTGAGAAAGGTCGGTGGCGGAGGCCTGAGGAAAAGATGGTCCCCGGTGCCCTGGCTGAGGCAACAGGGCAGCACCAGCTCCCAAAAGAAGGGATGCAGGAGGGGGTGTGTGTGCGCCTGCACAGATGCAGGTGCGTGCATGGGTGGTGTACGTGCATGGGTGGTACATGTACATGAAGACACACGTATAAAGATATATACTAGGCGCATTTACCTTCATGTGGGTCTGGGCTAAAGATATGTTTGGGCCTCATCACCTAGCGGGAGCTGTGGTCTCACATAAGCAGAGCCAGGGGAACCGGAAGGATCAGAGAAGCGGTCCGAGGGTGGGGCCGAGAGAACCGCGACGTTTAGGGGACAGGGAGACGGTAAGTGTGACGGTACCGGACACAGAAAAACCACCAGGAGAAAGAGCAGGGAAAATGGTAGAAAGTCCCATCACAGGTGAACAGAAACAGGAGGATCCCAGCAGTGCCCTGTGAGTAGCCACGGGCCGACGGGCACGCGCGGAGAGCCGTGGGTGGGAGCGGAGCACCGAGCGCGGCCGCCCGCCGCAGGGCCCCGACGGCGGCAGGAAAGAGGCGTGACGATGCTTTTACGTGGAGGTTCTATGGGCACACTTTCTCGGCAATTTGTTTAAGCTTGTTTGTTTGTTTCTTTCAAATCTTGAAATAATTTCAGATTTATGGAAAGGTTGCAAAAATAGAAGAAAGTTCCCGCGAACCTTCGCCCGGCGCCCCCCGACCCCCACGCTAATACTGTGTGTGAGCGGCGCTTCGGTCGAAGGCAAGAGACGGGCACAGGCGCTGGGCTGTTAAGGCATCTCAGGCCACATTCAGGTTACAGGTAAGAGACCTGAAAAGAAGGGCTTAAATCCTCGTAAAGCAGAAGACAGATGGAGCTGTCAGCGCTGGGGGCTTAACGGAGCTGCTTCTGGGGTCCCTTCCAAACGCATTATCTGCGGAGGAGTTCATCCAAACGGGGCCGCTCCCACGCGCCTGGCCTCTGTTTACTGCGCCGGATCGCGGAATGCGAGAGCGGGGAGGTGTCACCGCCTGCGTGACCCCGGAGGCTGCCTCGTGCTACGAAGGCAGAGACAGAGGCCCGACGAGGTTCAGATGTCCGCTGCCAAGGACACACGGCCGACTACTGGCCCTCTAGCAACGTTTAAAAATGTGCTTTTTATACAATACTTGAGTAATTTAAGTCCTAACAACTTAATAATTTAATAATAAAACAAACTACCAGAACGTTCCCTTCCTTAGAAGGCCCCACTCTGTGTGCCCCCCTGCTCCCCACAGGAGAGACCACAATCCCTCTAGCTGCTCCTGTATTCCTCTTTTTTTATCGTTTTATCATGTAGATGTTTCCCTAAATGACACATTCTCTAATTTTTCTTCTCGTTGAACAGTGCGTGAAAGGACTCATCACATGAACTCTTCAGGGATGAGTTCCTTTCCTTTCATTTGTTCATAGCATTTTGCTTCAGTTCATTCATTTCTCTGCTGTAGAGTGTTCTACTGCATGAATACGAATATTGATTTATTTCAATGCTGATGAACAGCCAAGATTACTACCAGTGTTTTGCTATTATGAGCTATTTTAGTAAACAATTTTTGGGCACATAATTCAGAGTGGAAGTGCCGGGTCATAAAAAATTTGCACATCTAAGTGGCAGTATCAAAGTGTTTTCTAAACAAGTGTTTTCTGCTTTGTTTGCTCATTTATATTTTTTCTTTAGATTCCACATATGAGTGAAATCATACAGTGTTTCTCTTCTCTGGCTGACTTATTTCACTCGGCACAACACCCGCTGGGTCCACCCATGCTGTCGCAGACAGTCAGATGACAACTTCGTTATGGCTGAGAACTCTTCCGCTGTATATATCTCTCCATGTCGACTGATGGGCAGTTGGGTTGCTGCCATAGCTTGGCTACTGCAGATAATGCTGCCATAAACATAGGGGTGCATACATTCTTTCAAATTAATGTTCTGCGTTTCTTTGAAATGTGTACCCAGAAGTGGGATCGCTGGGTCATAAGGCACATCCATTGTTAATTTCCGGAGGAACCTCCGCACTGCCTTCCACAGTGGCGGCACCGGTCTGCGTGCCCACCAACAGGGCACAAGGGTCCCTTTCGCGTTTGTATCACGGCCCTGAGCAGAGTTTGTGACCCACTGGGGCTCTTCCTGGAACGCGGAATTCGTGCAGCTAAGTTTACAATGAAAATTGTCATGTGACACAAGAAAAGCAAGGACCAAGGACTTAAATTATGTACACAGACACGAAGACCATGGCCACACAACGTGATGGAAGACCAGGAGCGTCTACACTTCCTGAATTCTGGAGTCGAGCTCCTGCTTCGGAAACGGTAGGTAACATTTTCCAAGCCAAAAATCAAGATGCCGTATGCTTACAAATTTTTTTTTCTGAATATCAATTTATAGCTACACCAATTCTTGCGAAGCTTAAAAAGTTCCATATTTATGTCTGATTTAATAAACGGGGTTACACTGGAACCATCCTATAAAAAAATATAGTTTGTTTACCATATCCATCGAGCATACCAGAGTAGCTCCTTAGTCTGAGATGCCTCACATAACACAGTCATGTTGCTTTTTCGACTGTGCATGAATCCTTTCTCGGTGAGACCACCAGCTTAGCAACTTTGATGAGGAATTTTTTAATAGCTAAGTTATTACTACACAACATTTTTGTAGCTCCATGCCATAGATAGCTCTAGAGTTACAAAAGAAAGAAAAATTTCTTGAGGTTCTATCAAAGATATTACCCAGCATTTAGATATAATGTAGAAGTGATACAAATGCCTTAGACATTTCTGTTTCTTTCTTGTCATCCTCTGTCACAGAAGGCGGGGTGGAGGCCACTCTTACCTGCTTGAAAAGCTGGAGGTTAACTGCAGTTTCCAAGAACTGTCTCATCAGACTCGAGCGGTGCTTCACGAAGCTCTCCTCACAGAAAGTGATGGGCTCGCCCTGGAGAGAAAGGAAGTTATTGGGCGTCAGCTCGGACTCAGCAAGGACTGTCTCTCCAAAGAGGCACAGGGACAGTCACAGAGAAGGTGCGAGGCACAGGGCCAAACTCAAGGTGCTTCGGTCTGACTGGAGTCAAACAGCCCCTTCTACACAATAGCTGGGTTTCAGGCCAGGAGACATCCCAGCCTCCTGGCAAGCCTGTACCATAGCTTCCTAACCAAAGATCGCGTAGGCTCTTGAAATCGCTCAGTTTCACTCCCTCAACATAAAAACTAATCCCCTCAAGACATTTAATAGCATTAGACTGAATTATGCATATTCAAAATAACATGCATACCTGAAAAAGTCCAACAATTCCAAGTAACCTCGTGTTTATGACAATGTTTTTCTTTCAGGGGAGCAGAGAATGGTGTTTTGTTTTAGTTATGTTAACGGGATTTCCTAACCAAATTTTCTACTTCTAAAAAGTCATTTTTCATAACAGTAATGAATATATAGATCACGGACTACATGTTAGGCACTGTTCTAAGTCACTTACATATATCCTGTAAAAAAACTCCAAAATATTATTGCCCTTTTTTTTTTTCCATGAGAAAACTAAAGCACTAAGGTTGCATACAGCCGGCCGGCCCCAGAACGCGGGTCCGCAGACAGCAGGCCGGTGCCGGGTGGGTCTACGCTCTCGTCACCGTTCTACACTTCATCCAGCACATTAGCTTGAGCTCAGTTTTTGAAGTCTTGAAAAATAGCTAACGTAGTACTGGCTAAGACCCCTCAAAAAGCAAAACGCCCATTATTTCATTTAAATTGCTTTCCAACAACTGCATTTGTCTCTGTGATCAATTGCAGGTACAGCTGATTCATTGATCATGACTGTGTCACATGAAGAGCGTAAATGAGGCACCGTGAGAAAAATACCACATTTTCAGAGTTGTCACTCAGACATTATAAGTGTTTAATTCAAAAAATAAGTTGATCTTTGGCAGCATTTAGCCCATTTATTTAGTATCTGTATTTGAAAATGAACATCTGTATCTCTTGTGGCCTTCCCTGGGCATCCGGTCACTGTTGAGGCTGGAGGAAGAGGAAGAAGTGGTCTGGGTGGTGGGAGAACCCCAGGAGACGAAACCACACAAAGAAACGCGTGGCGTGAAAACAAATGGCTTCCCCAGTTCTCACGCACACTCTGAGGTGCCCCTACCATCTGCTCCTTTGAGAGCATTCCAAGACTCTGTATCACATGCATGGTCTTCCCATAAGTGCGTACTGAACACCTTCCATGCACCTTCATTTAGGAGAAATGTAAGTGCAGGAACTTTATCCCAAGGTATGTGTGACATCATGGCGGACGCCACACAGAGCAGATGCATCCCTCCCGGGAGCCAGCACAGACGTGGGAAGATCAGGATCCAATGCGTGTCCCCCTACTTGCCAGCTGGGGACCTTAGCGAGGTTATTTAAACTCTATGAATACCATTTTCCTCATCTTTAAAATGAAAAGGGTAATATTTTAAAGGCTTGTAAAGATTAAATGAAGGAGTTTATCTAAAGGGCCTGTCGGAGCCTGGAACCCGCTGGGTAACTCAGTGGTCAGTTATTGTTTTAAAAGAAGTTAAAAAATGATGAGTATCTGTAAAAATATTAACATAAGAAATATAGTAAACAATATATTAAAAGGGAGAAGAGGCATGTTGAAGAAAACACGTATGATCGGTTCACAGACGGAAAGGGTCGTAGGAAGGACAGTGTCAGGGTCAGGGAGGAAGGGCGGCCCCGGGCGGCGAGGGAGATGATGAAAGCACCGCCGGACGACGGGGGCCAGTAGGTGGAGATCAGGCGCCCGAGGAGCGAGGGCAGCTGCAGCCTCAGGGAGGATTCCCTGAACAGAGGTCAAAGTTTAGGGAAAAAGTAGAGGGGGCCCCAGGCGGCCGGTACACTGTGGGGACCTCCAGTGCCAGCAGAGGGGTTGGTCCGAGGGCCTCTGGCCCAAGACCCACCCGACACTGTTGTCAAGTGTAAGTGAAAGAGGGTTTTCTATGCGTGTGAACAATCATGAAATTCTGAAAAACAGTAGCTGGTCCAAGAACTCATACCCACTTAATGCTATTTAGTAATTGTTTCTTTTCCAACTGTATTCCAATAGCTAGAGGACGCTACTGAAATATCCGCGTGAAAAGGCACAAAGCCATTAAATAACTGTGACTTCTAACTTGGCTCTTTCATTTTTACATCAATCACGAAAATATGCCAAAGACATGTGCCTCTTTTATAAATGTCCAAAAAGAGTTTATAAAATAAAGTACATGCATTTTTAATAAACTGGAATACAAGGGAGTTTGTAAAGGTGGTGCTTGAGACAGCAGGTGATATTTTGTCCACAATAAAGAAATAAATAATCTCCCTTAAAAACGATTGCTTCTGATAACAAATAGGGAATAAAACAGTCTAAATACACTCGGCGTACTTTCGAAATTAAGCTTTGGTTCAAAGCTTCAGTCAACAGAAAGGTAAAGGTATACAGAACGAAGACACCGTCCAACTCCCAGAAAGAACTGGCAGTGACTCAGGAAAGAAGAGAACATCAAGCAAAAACCGAGAAATGGAGATAGACTAACAAATACATTCGTCATAAGATGTGATCAATAAACAGAAAGGTATTCTGTGATGAAATGATATCTTTTCCCACAGATTCTAGGAAGCTGGGTTTTCAAGACGCTTTTTAAAAAATGTCAAAATCACTGAAGTCGTGTACTCAAAGAAGGAAAAGGAAAAATGTAGATTGTAAAGAGTACCAAGTACTTAAATGTGGCATAATTCAAGCAAAGGGATACTTTTAACTTTTCCTCCTGTATTGTAAACTTGAAATGAATCCCTCTTTTAAAAAATTTGACAACTCACATTAATCACTCTGTCTTTGAAACTCTTTTTTGTCTCTACTGATGTTTAATAATCTGAATCTGAATACGTGCTATTGGAGTCCAGATGGCCATTTTCCAGTCTTTTAAAGAACAAGACCTTGTAACTATGTAATCCCTAAAGACTCCCCTGTATGAGATATGTATCCTATGGACAGTGGTAGGAGTTCTTATAATGCTTTAAAAAATATACACATATTTTTTAAAAATCAGCATGCCAATTAGACATAGATACTGATCCGGAGACGGCAGCTCATCGGTCTGTGTACTTAAAGATGCTTTCCGATAACTCAGTGACTCCTCAGAGGTGTGAGAGCCACTGGGTGGGAGCTACTGAGTCAGAAGTCAGTGTAGAAAAAGTATAACCCATTCACATTTGTTCAGTGCTTCATAGTTTATGTGGGGTCTACACATCAACCCTGAAAGGCAGACTGGTGTAAAAACTCTCACTTTACAAACACAAAGATGGAAGTCTGGAGAGACGAAGGGAGTGAGTGGAGGCTGTGCTGGGTGATAGCAGTGGAATTCTCACAGGCTGCAAGTCTTACTACTAACTCGGTCTTCTGTAACCAGTGCAACTTATTGATCTGGTCATGGAAGGGCAGTGAAATAATTTTCATAAAATATTTAACTAGTAATTCAGTGAGAGAAACAAATATATTTTGATTTATACCTTTTTGAACAATCTCAAATCTTGGATACAATTCTCCATTTTAACCATGTTAGGATATTAAAAACAAAAAAAAATGGTAAAGTGAGCTAGAATATGCTAAATAGATGAGCCCATTATGAATTACAAAGACAATAAATCTCCAAATACTGCATAATTTTCAAGTTCTAATATTTTTAAACTTTCATTTTGTACTTATTTCTAAAGTCATTAATGTGATAAACTCAATTGTCTGGCTAATTTCTTAATGATGTTAACAAGATCGGGTGGTTTTTTAAAAAAAACATTAACACCATTCATTAGTTAAGAGGTAAGTATTCCAATTTTAGAAAGATAAATTAATTGATATGCAAAAGAATGTGGGAAATATTAACTCAAGTTTCCTAAAAGAACTTACACCAAAAAGTCAAGAAATTGGAGATGGAACATAATTTTTTTTTAAAAAAAGCACATTATTTTAGATTTTAAAAGACCTTTAAGACAGCTTTTTAAGGTGTGATGTTAAAATGCTGGATTTTGTTTGCCCCCTTCCAAAGAACTATTAAAAAGCAAATGAAAATGGCCAGGAAATAGCGGGCTTACAGGTTTGTATCTCAGTGCATCTCGGTAGGAGCCAAACAAAGCAGCCTGTGCCCTGAGGAAGGCCCGGGCCACGCCGTCGCCCGTCGCGGTAGACTGCTTCTTCAGCTTATTTTTGAGGGACGAGACCTGCATGACAGAGAGGAACGGTTAAATTAACACCTCGGAAATTGGTCCTGCGAGGTACGAACCCAGTCGGCGGGCAAACCACAGCGTCTGCAGGTCAGCCCAAAACTCAGCCCCCTCCCCAAGAGCTTTATCTCTTTAACTACACAGAGCACCTGCTGGCCCGTTAATTGAAACGAAGGCAGGAACCCAGGGAAAGGTGCTAATGCAAATCGCTTTATGCTCTCTTTTTTTCCCAAGGCCTCTTGACATAAATAAGCTTTAATTATTTTACGGTAAACTGCTTGTGAGCCACTTTCCTGCAGATTTTCAGCAATTACAACGTGTGTCTACTCATTTTGAGATGAAGCCGGGTGAGTCTTGTTCATTTCGGCTCTATAAGGCTATTTGTTACAGATCCTCCAGGATCACTTACCATTTAATTTTATTTTTGGAAGCTTCACTTGCATATGGAATTTTCCAGTCATTTGCTGAATAGTTTTGACCATTATTAGGTAAAAGGAGGGGAATGAGGTAAAGGCACTGAGAACCTGCTGTGAGTGGGGAATTATGTTATGCACTGTCTCATGCTCTTCGTGGTCTTCTAAGAAAAACATTCGTATTTCCCCATGTGAATGGAGGAACGGGGGCCCAAAGGTGCGAATCGGGGTGCCCTCACTGGAGGGCTAGTAAGTGACAGAACTGAGACATGAACCCAGCTCTGCCGCATGTGTGCCACCACCACGTGGGGCGTGTGAGTTCAATGTCATTGCCTTAAGAACTAGTAATCAGATTAAAATACTAACATGTTTAAATTACGCCAATTTCTATTATCTGGGAAGTGGTATAATTTTAAAGATTTTATTTATTTCTAGAGAGAGGGGAGGGGAGAAAAAGAGGGAGAGACACACTGATGTGTGAGAGGAACATCGATTGGTTGCCTCTGGCACACGCCCCAGCCGGGGACCAGGCCCGCAGCCCAAGCAAGTGCCCGGACCCAGAATGGAATCAGCGACCTTTCACCTTGTGGGACGCCGCCCGACCCACTGAGCCACGCCAGTCTGGGCTGCCAATTGGCCAAACTTTAAAAGGCCCCTAAGGGTGATGTGATTTTTCCTACTTTTCCATCCTTTAATTTCGAGTTCTGTATATTTTAAGGAAGGCACATCATTTAAGAACAGCCCTCACTTAGGTGAGCATCCTGTGAGTGTGACATTACTACGGACATACACTCTTTTTTTACAGGGGAGGTGACGTGATGTGCACACCACGAGATAAGACGAATTCTGGCTGGACTGCTCCCTCCTCAGAGCAGGCTGCTACACTCACAAAAACGCCAGGTAACAAAACGCTGTCATCTCCCCTTTATGTATATCCAAGTATATGCAAAGAAGGGATATTTTTATTTCTTTATGCAAGCGGTCCCAACTACTCTTGTCGATGATGATGGTAATTGAAGTGTCAACCTAATTAACAACTAAACTTTGAATAATGCTAATGAGAAGTGAACTGCATCAGAGGAAAGACCAGCTCTACAGGTGACAAACCTTCACAGGGGTGACATTTCCAGTGTAAAGTCACAGTTACTCTGATCAGATCAAAGGCGGGGACCCCCATTGGGTCCAATTATAACCATGGTTTTGAGAAAATGATAGCATTGCCATGTTCATCAGAGATGCAGAAAGGCCCCTGCAGTACGGCGACCCCCCAAAGCTGTGATCTTTTCCGTTTATATCCAAGCTCCACAGATTCAGATAAAAGTTTAGAACTTGATTCATTTAGCCCACAAGGTGCATAAACCAGAACTCATGTAACAGGAAGTTTTTACTGTTAAAATCTAACCTCAAAAAAATGCACATTTTTAGGTAATCCACACATTCCAACAATAAATATAGCTGAAGGATGCAAAAACAAATCCTGATTCAATGTCCTTTTATTCTGGAGTCTGTAATAATGTTATTTTTTTTTAAGTCTCAAATGCCTTTTAAGAAAAGCCAGTGGGAATGAATATACTACATTTATGTATTTAATTATTGCCTCTGAAAAAGGCTTGTAATGGAAGTCTCTCCAAGTATCACAAAAAAGTACATGACTGGGTTATTTTATTTTTTTTATCCTCACCTGAGGTCAGTTTTTTCATGGTTTTCTTTTCTTCTTCTTTTTTTTTTTTTTTACGGGAGAGAGAGAGAGAAACATCGATTTGTTGCCTTCATTCATGCCCCAACCGGGGATCAAACCCGCAACCTAGGTATGTGCCCTGAACCCAACCTTTTGGTATATGGGGGGACACTACAACCAACTGAGCCACACCAGCCAGGGCTGATTGGGTTATTTTTAAATTTTACTTTAGGGGGAAAAAAAAAAAGATGTTTAAAACTGTCATGCCTTATATCTTTGCTAAAAAAATTCCTCAAAGAGTATTTTCTCTGTGAAACGTGGAATGAACAACTCAGTCCGGCACAGCCGAAATGTCTGCAGGACGATCTGAATGCATGTGGACACAGGAAAAGCGGGCAACTTGAAGCACCCCCGAGCGCCCAGTCCGCCCGGTTCCCCTGGTCCTCGGTGGCTGGGCTGCTTCTCAGCTGACCCCGGGTGTTCATCGCACTGCTGCCAGCCCTTCCCACCAAATGAGTCCTTGGCTGACAGTGTGTAGAAACCAGAAGAGAAGGAGATACTTGTTCCGGAACTCTGATGCCAGAATGGGGGCCGCGGGACACCCCAGCCCTGGAAGCGCGACTAGTCCAAACTGAGTCTGCCATGAGAGCAAGTGCCACATTTGATTTTAAAGACTCAGTATAGAAAAGGTAAAAAAAAAAAAACTCATTAATAATGATTATTTTGATTACACGATGAAACAATAATATTTGAAATGGACTGGGTTAAGTAAAATAGAGTATCAAAATGATTAATTTTACCCTGTTCCTTTGACTTGTTAATGTGGCTACTAGAACATTTTCAGTTGCATGTGTGGTTCCCATGACGTCTCTATGGGCCAGGGCGCGTCCATGTGAGCATTTTGTCTGATTTCGCACACCTCTAAGGACTAAAAAACTACTGCCTCACAAGAAATATGATTGCATTTTTCCTTTGCCTGTTTCTACACCATTTCCACCCTTACAACCACATAAAACGAGTCTGTCTTGACCTGCTCTCGGTGGGTTGTGCCTGTCAGGAGATCTGGGCAGATTCCTGTTTTCAGAGACCACAGGGTGGGCGAGGAAAGCGTTTCTGAATGCACAAAAGAATGCTCAAAGATAGCCTTTAAAAATGAAATTGATTTTTAAAGTCAGTTGTAGACATAAGCCTATGACTCTAATATAAAACAACACTGTCAACGATGTTGTCTGTCTGGCACTGGGATCAGGGGTAAATTACCACCAGCTACCACTGGCCCTTGGTGATACTAATTAGCTTTTAGCAGTTTTTATCTATAAAAAACAGCAATGTCCCCTGTGCACTTTTTCAAGGCTTGGTCTGGGAAACAGCATTTTCTGCTTTAATTTCCAAACCTCTAGGTTTATAAAATAAGTATACCTCTTCCTATGAAATCCTCAAGTTTATACTCCCATACAACAGAATTCAGAAAAGCATTTGGGACCCCAGACACGTGGCTATTATCATACAACCCTATTATGTGATAATGAGAAAATATAATTTTTTTCTCATTTCATAGCAAGCAAGCCTCCATCGCCAATGGCTAAAGATTGCTTCAAAACTGACATTGTATTTTATCACATTTTTCAGCCTGCAAATATCTTTCAAGTGCAATTAAGTATTATAGTAGAACAACAACAAAAAAAGGGTAAAAAGAATTTCAGAAACAAACACCATTTGCTTGCTTTTACAAAGTATTTCAATGCCTTTCCTACAAGGAGAATCCAGGTTCTCAGGCGGTCACCCACAGGGGACTGTAACTGGGAGTTCGCTGCACGTGGAAAGTATCACCACCAATTCTGCACTTTTAGTTGCTGAGCACTAAAGTGACTATGAAGAAGAGGAGGGAATTACATGAGTAAACACAGCAAACAGGCACAGAGTAACGGAGTGCCAGCCACACGCACAGTGTCTGAGTAATGAAGCAATTTTGCCAACAGGGAGTTGGGAAAAAGGGGTCTAAATGCGCTGAATTTTTCAGAGAAGCAACAGATTTTTCTCTTACTTGACTTTTAGAGGCAGCTCTTCTGAAAAAGACAAATTAATCACCATGCCCAGAAATTTTCACTTAACTTTTTAGGCCCACAGAGAGAAACATCAGGCTCAAGAACAGAAGGTGAAAATAAATGTCCGGAAATAATACTTAGATAGCCCGCGCGCCCTGAACTGGCCTGGTGACGAGGTTTGTAAAGGTGTCCTTTACATAACTGGACTGTACTCTAGACGCCACATGTGTTTAGAAAAGTTAAAGCTTCTAATAATCACCTGCTTTACCAAAAAAAATTACAAAATTAAAAATCTTTTAGTTTCCCTTGAAATGTTCTGGCTCTCCTATGAACCACATATTAAATTCCTACACTTCTTTAATCCTTCTAACGTTCAGTTTTTTTAAGAAACAAAATTAACCATTCGTCCTTAATACAGTTTTCTAACAAGCTCCTATTTAAGGATTAAAACAGTAACCTTTAACTTTTATTAAATGAAAAGCATATGATCCCCTCCCAGAGGGTATCACTGCTTTGTTTCTCTCTGTGTGTAAATTACCTATCAAATCCTAACAAATGTGGCGTCATCAACGACTGGTTTCTCTTCAGAGGCATCGCAATATTTAAGACCATCAAACTGCTCTCCGCCCTCCATAAGCCCAGCATCGTGCCAGGGTCTCCAAGGTCACACCACTTCCGTGCGTCCAGTTGCTCTAAAAGGGATCTCGTGGGTCCACTTCAATGTGTTGCCATCTCATCTCCCATATGCAATACGTCAGCCCTACCAGTGCAGCCTCTGGTAGAAGGTCCAAGGCCGCCCGCTTTTCTCTAAGTTCCTGCCACTCTCAAGTCCACGCAGCTACTGTCTCTTTCCTGACCGGCCGCGAATGGTCTCCTCGCCGCTGTTCCTGCCTCCTTTCCGATACCCGGGGGTCTTCAGGACCCGGAACCCAATACGATACTATTAGAAGTCGAAGTGAATCTCACTCTTCCTTCGCTAAAAATCTCCAATGAGTTGTCCTTGACAAGAGCTACAGGTCTATGATCTCACACCTGCCTGGCACTACAACCTCCTCTTGCATAACCCCCAACCCCCTTCTGTTCGTCTCACTACAGCTAAGCAGGACTTCCTTCCATTTCTCGAATTTGCCGGCCTCCCCCCAGAGCAGTGGGCACCCAATAAATATCTGTGGACAGAATGAATGAATATATTAACAGCCTGTCCCAGGCACACTTCTACACTAACTTCTCCAGTGTGACGGGGCCCCAGGACATGATTCATTTAGATGCTCCCAAGTCACTGTGGTGTCAGCAAGATTTGGGGACCAGTTGTGACAGAGTACATAAGATTACGCACACAGTCTCTTAAATATGGAAAAGCCAAGCACATAAATGACTAGGAACAAACTGGAGATTATACATACATATACATATATATATGCACACACACACATATACGCACTATACATACACATATGCAATAAGAGAAACATGCTATTAAGATGATGCGGTAAAGAAAAAAAAAAGACATTAGCAGAAAACCTAGGTAATGTAGTTGGAAATGCAAAGCTATGAGAAAGCCAAGGGACTTCTGGAACACTTGAAATCACTAAGAGTAAGAAACTAGAAACCGACTTTAACAAGGCAAAGGGGAGGGGCGCAACGGGACGCTAAGGCCGCTGCAGAGATGGTCGGTCCCTGCTCCACTGGAGGAAACTAAGAAAGGTCTTTGCCATGGTTGGAAACCCAGTTATTTAGGGTGTGGAGCTATTGTGTTTTGCTCCTGTATTTAAAGTTTATATTTAAAAAAACACACACTAAGAAAATAGTAGGAAAAATAGCACAATCTCTCACGGTTTACTTACGAACAAAAACCAAAACTCTTCCTAGACAGTCACATCTCTGAATATAACTACTTGAAAGAAGGGCGAGTTCCCGCAGACACCCCGCGCCTGCGCAGAAGCTCACGGCCGCCCCCACCACGTGGCCCCCTTTTCCTGAGCGAGGGCATAAAATCTGGCTCGCACAGCCACCCACGCGTCGATGAGACACGTCCCCAGGTGGTTCTTTTCATGACTCTGAAAGTCAGGTGAAAATACCCTCACAAAGTGCTCTAGGACGCAACACCAAACAGGGACTCGGAAAGAAGCTCTTATCACAGAAGATAAAAAGAAGAAAGGCGCACCAGTTTCACTTCCCAAGTGCTTCCTGACAAACTCTGCTCCAAGGCCGGTGGTGGCCGGGGCAGCGATGCCCATCTGGGTGCCCGAGCTCTGGCAGCCGCACGGAGAGGGCGGGCAGGGCCGTATGTCTCCAGGGTGCTGCTGAAAGTGGTGCTTGTCTCCTGAAGTCTACACGAGTAAACCAAAAACAGTGTTCTCTCAATCACCCTAAAATCTGGACAACACCGTTGTCTTGCTAACCTGGCCGCTCTAGAAACTTCTGGGAGCTCCAATCACTGTTAAACACAATAAGAATTACAGCAGAGCAGTGGCGAACCTGGAACTAATATAATATTCCCTGGGGCCTTTTTTTCCCCCTTTATAACATGCATTATGACAATTTAACGTATTAAACCTTCATGTTAGATTAGAGAAAAAAGCCAATGAATTAAACATATCTATTGACTATCTGTATGACTGCGAGAGTTAAATTTGTTCATGTACTTAAATTCCTTAAAAGCTAATTTAAAAAGTTCTCTGAGAAAAGCCAATTCTTCTCCAAACTTACTCCCAAATTAATTAGCTCACTTGGCTGCAGATATCTAAAATTATATTTGAAGTCAGAGTTCTGGGGTTTTTTTCCCTCCAGTTCTTTAGGCTTTTAATGATTTTTGGTAATTCAGAATAATGTATGTCTTTCTTTTTTTAGATCACAATAAAAACATTCAATAAATAACCTATTCCTTCAAGAGATGCCTGAAATCCTCACTATGAAATAAATGCTATTTTAACTGACTGCATTTTATAATAAGGTCTCTTCAGGGTTTCAGTAATTACATAAGCTCGATACGAAATGCAGCTATCCTACATATAACACGCTGGGGCTTACAGTGAATTGCACAATAACTCTTAAGTGTACTATATTTTCTACACACCCTCATAATAGAAAATAAAAAATCATTTTCCAATACTATTATATATAAGATGAAAACGAGTGATGAAAACAGTACTGAAAATCCCAATTTAAATCGAACAGCTCACAGTGATGTTTCCTTAACAAGACTGGAATGGAGAGGGAGCTTCTGTATTAAATCTTAACAGAGCTGCTCACGGCACTGGCTGTCACGTTTCCAGGGGACAGACCGCGGCCTGGCGCTGCAGCCTCAGTCTGGGGATCAAAACCCACGCGACCAAAAGCCCCGGAAACACCATGGAGAGCCTGCTCTCTGATCCTTCATCTTCAAAACACGATGAGCCTGTTGACCTGTCTCGGAGTATATTATTTTTTACAATTTATGGAGTTAAAATGATCTAAAGACAGTTAAACAATATAGGTCAAGATGCACTTTCTTAGTAATGAATATTCAAATGCATGTAACTTTCAGATGTCCCTTCCAACCTCTTTCATCTCTAAGAGTTAGTTTATAATTGTTTTAACTGAATAGTCACATGAAGACAGATTTCTTAAATCTCATTATAATTCTAATTAGCTTAACTTTCCAACAAGTAGGGAAGTTAATTGTTATTATTCCTGAAATAATAACGATTGTCCAAATTACTTTAAAAATGTCAATGATGATAAAAATTAAAATGAGCAACAGTAGCTTAGAAATACATTTTAAGTTAGTATATAATTGAAACTAAATTTGTGTATATATTTGGAATGGGGAGGGAGGCTCTTAAACTCACTTCATTTGAGATTTCAAATGTTACATTTAAGTGGGGTTTATTTTTGTCCTCACTTAAACCCATAACAAAGCAACACTAACTTTAATCGATGTTGTTAATAGCCCTAAAATTTACTTTTTTACTTCAAAACACTCAAACTACATATGCTTGAAGATCTCTGCATTTGGCACGGCCAATAAAAAATAAAATCACAATGTATTCATAGACAAAAACTACAATACTATATCTTAATGGATCTGCTTTTAAAAGTTATTCCATGTAATAATCAATATCGTTAAAATCACTCCCAATAAAATTTGTGTTCCATTTTCTTTTAATGATCCAAATCTATAGTGAAATGATGAAATCAAAAAACAAGTGTTCTTGTCAGAAGACAGGAAGAGAGTTTTCTCCCCTCCCTTAAGGAAAACAAAGGGTTCCTGAACGCTTGGCCCTGATTTATTTTTCCAATTTTAAATTCCTTGAGTAACGGAACTGCTACTGGCAGGGTCGTATTTCTCACAGTCAATAAATCTAAAATATTATGTGTGAATATTGGAATGAAGCCATTAAGAAGATTACAGCATGCAGCGCAGCAGAGGGTCCGAGGGAAGAAAGACGAGTGATTCAGGACAACTGTGACCGCTGACCTGGGGGCAGCGAGGCCGCGGGTCAGGCTGGCGCGGTAATAGGGTGCACGTGCGCACGGCGTCGCCCCGCCTGCGGGGAAGGGTGGCGTCCGCGCTCGGCTGCGTGGCTTAAAAGGGCCCCCGTGAAAATATCAGTTAATTTACTAAATAACCAAACAACATGGATAACGATATTTTTCAGGCTTTCAGTGTATTTTATTCACTCAAATCACACACCCACAAAAATTCAGTAAGAGCATTCGTGATTTTTAACCTGCCTCAATGGAAACACAATTATAGAAAATATGCCTGGATACTTTATCATATTTCCTACAGAACTGTAGGAGATGGCTTTTGGAAAACTGATAAGAAAGCTAAATTTATGAGAGATGGTTAAAGAATCATCTAAAATATGCTTAAGAAAATGACTATAACTTAAAACACCTCATCCCTGCAGTGAAAGGGTTTCAGTGCCACCTGAGAGCTACGTCCAGCCCCGCGTTCTTCAAGCGTGCGAGCCGAGGCCCCCGACTTCACACGCCCACTGGGCTCTGTCTATACCCCCCGCCCCCCGGCAATGTCACTTCTCATGGCTATTTTTCACTATTTCAGGTATGTCCGCTTAGCTGTTACTACATGATGGTCCCTCGTGTCGTTTCATACATTTAGGCTTTTATGTTTGTGAATGTTGATTAACTCCTTCACATGTTTAACCAAATGTTTTAATAGCAAACTAATTCTACTAGCAAAGTACTACTTCTAAATCCAAAAAGAATTACCCATCAAAACAGTTACTATTAAAGATAATTTTTCTCAAAGAAAGAATGAGCTATCATTATAGCAGACTAGCAAAATTTTAATATGACACTAAAAAAACTGATTTCTTTCTCATTTTTCTTCCTCTTCTTTAAAAAGAAAACAATCCTTTCTGCCTACAGTACTAATAGTTCCAAAACCATGCATACAAGGAGAACATTCTTAAAAGTCAGGTCTTTATTTTCATAATTATTTCTCTCTCCAATGAAGGATACTTTGATGGATTTCCAAATGAATAACTCTAATCATTTCTAGCAGCTTCTGCAAAATTTTTATAATGAGGCAATCCAGTTATAATGAGCTAAAAAAGATAATATAATTCTTCACCTACCTGGGTTTGGATTTGTTCGTACGTAGCATTAATTTTACTATGGTAAGATAAAATACTTCAATTTAATTTGCTTCAAGGTCAGCAAGTATTTTAGGTTATTTATGGGCATAAATAATTTGATTTCGACTTTAAAATCATATTTTCCTATCAGTAGCCATAAAAACAATGAAGTTCAGTTTTACTGTATTTTTTGAGTTTGAGATTTTTTAATTTCATTTTTCAGACTCCCTAATAATGATTTCAAAGTACTTGCAATATTACAGAGACTTACAAATTTGAATGGAGTTTTTTTTATTCTCAAATTTTAATATCCCTGAAAAGAATAATTTTTAAATGGGGGGAGGTATTTTAACTTAGAACTATGTTAGAAAGATATTTTTTAAACAACCACAAATATATACAGAAACAAGGCTAGTCTGCATTTTTGCCCTGTTGTCAGGAACATGAAGGCCAAAAAATGCACTTTGGCGACTATTTAACATGAAGTGCAGAATACACCCTATTAAGAGCTGCAGGCACACGCGTGTGCACACACACACGCACCCCCTTTGCAAGATCAAAGACCAGGAGAGAACTGGCACTTAATTTATCAGCCTTTACAGACAAGAGACAGTTTTCGTCATTTCCAAAGGATCAGATGTCTTTTCTGACAAACTGGGTCTGCAGTTTAATTTACAAATAGAATTCCAAGTAAGCAGCCTTTGCTCTGCCAAAGCCAATGACGCGCCGCGCAGGTTTTCATTCCTGCGGCCCTCAGCAGGATAGGGAAGATTAAAAATAAAACTGAAATAATTTAGAGAAAACAAATAAATGTTTCAGAAAGTTGAGGGAGATCAAAGCCAGAATTTTCTGACCCCAACTGTACGAGCATTTCTTATTATATTGACCAGCGCCATCAGATCATTAATTAAAAGGAATGGCGCTGGCAGGTGGCAGGGAAGCAAAGCCGATAATTGGCTCCCTTCTTTTTCCTTCAAAAACTCTCATTCTTTTGCAAGACATGCCACTAGGCAGACAGCAATGCCTACTTTGTAATATAATGATTAAGATGAGATGAAGAGACGTCCGTTGAAAGAAACCTTGCCTAATGAATGCGCCGAGCTTTTTAATTACGGTCCCGCTTTTACGATAAAGAGCGCGGTGTCCCACTCAGCGTCTCCTCAACTGCCAAAAGGTACAAATAGGAAACGCGGGGCCCACGGAGCGCCCTCGCCGCACTCAGCCCCTTTGCTTCCGTCTTTAAAAGTAGGCGAGATCCCTCTCGGCGATTCAAGGGTCCAGGAGAGAACACACACACGTATCTCCGTTCACCGCAAAACACCCTTCGGACTTACCACAGCGCTCGGCAGGTTGCTCAAGTCATTAAATGGCGATTCTAAAGTGTTTGTGTCAACATTTAACATAACCACATCCTCCAATGACTTATTTTTCACTCTCTGTTTAAAAAACACAATTATAAATAAACATCTTAGTACATTGTCCAGAATCTAATGAGCTTAGAAGTGTAGAGAAAATTATCTTAATGCATTAGTCTTTGAAGAAGAAAAAAAGAAAAGTACTACATTATAAAAGGATATAAACAGCTTTCCTTTGTGAGAAAAAATTGTTTGTATACCACCATTCAAAAAGATTGGATAAAAATGCTTAAAATAAAATGTTTGCTCATCTAAACACTGTTTTAGTTTGGAGATACTGAGTATAATTTAACTACCAAAGAGATGTTACAACAAAGACGTCCAAAATAGACATGGCTACAGTGAACTGTAAAAATTTATATTCTTTAAATTTGATCAACTGAATTTCAACCCTACGAAAAAGGAACTTGTGTCCAGTTCTATACCCATTTTTAGCATGAATCATAATGCAGATCGAACATAAAGCAGCTAAAGTTTAAAGTAATCAATATTTTCTCTATATTTCCTTTTCAATTGGGTATAAGTTTATGATGATGACTGAAAGTCAAATGAGAAAAAATGACAGGGGGGAGTAATATGTAATTCATAATGAGTAATATTTATCACATAAATTTCAGCATGCAAGATCAAACTTAATAGCCTATCAGGTTAACTATTTGACTTATTTGTTTTATCTGACAGCTTAGTCAACTGGTCACATTATCTCAATATGTGGACAAACAATAGTGAATTAGAATTTCATCAGATTTTTCATACTTAAAGAAAATATTTACAGTTTGTTTACTATTTAAACTAATATGTATACTTAAATTATATACTTCCAATAGTTTTACTTAAATGAGAGTAAATACTATTATTCCCTATGCAGATAAGGAGCTCATTGATGAAATATATCCATCAACTCGGAACTCCGTACTTGTATAGGTCAACTAACCATAGGTCCATTCATTTCAGCATATTTTTTAAAGTGACATTGTAGAATAATAGCTATTTTGGATATTATTAAATACTTCAAGTTTTAAATTGGCCCAAACAATTTTTTTTTAAGTCGGGAAAGGTTAAAATTTCTTTGATTCATTTAGAATTTCAAGTCTATGCATACGAGGTAGAATTTTAAACTTGCTAGGGATGTAGTTGTCTTTAGTGTTATGAAAGCCACAATGTCTACGTAGAATATGGACTCACGTGATTCTAAAAATCCACCTTGTAAAAGACATTATAATAATTCTCTAGAAAGACTCAAAACATGGCCTTTTTTAAGAAATTAACATTTATAAATAAACTCATTTCCTCTCTTTTCCATGTGTATACATATAGGTAAATAAGGGTTACATATACAAGTAAGTAGTTCTCTATAAATTACAGTGTAACTACAAAAATAACCTATATTATACGTAAAAATATATTTATATTCATTGCATTTATGTGAAAAAACTGTCCTAATTTTGATTTCCATCTTTAATTCTAAACTGTCTTTTTAACAGAAACTGTAAAGTTAAATCCATAAACCTGATGTGTTTTTTTAAATAAAACAGCCTAGAATAATGGCCATGTGACCCCAAAATGCTTTGTGACAACACTAACAATAAACTCTGGGTAAAGGAAATCAGTGTTAATATGAAATGTAGACTCTCTTCAAAGCAGCTCTTAGTTTTAAAAGATCTGATAATAGATGGATATTAAATTTTATTCAAGGGACCACCCAATAAGAATGGGAAATGTATTCATTTTAAGAAATCAATATACCGAGACCCTCTAAAATGAGAACAATTTTGTATTTTTATAAAATACTATGTAATTCAAATCTTTTTTTTTAAGCTGGAGTAATGTCGGCATTTTCTCTATGTTTTCCCTCCAAACCAGGCTTTACCTATGGTTTTTGCTAAGTAGAAGTGGACAGTCGTATAGCATATAAAATGAGACCACACTCTCTCATATTTCTATATCAGAAAATTCACACTTGTTTAGATGGGAAAAGAATAAGAAAATACAAAAATGTAATTTTCCTTTTTCTTCAAAAATAAGAAAGTGCTGCAGGGGCAGAGACGGGACACCTTGTGAAGGGCAGCAGGGGGGCGTTGGAGGAGGCAGGTGTGACACCCGTCCGTCCTCTGCAGAGGACCCTTCCAGGAGCTGGGGCTACAAGGTGCACTGTGCATGTCTGTGCAGGACAGAGACAGAGCCGGTGACCACGTGACCTGGCGAAGGTGGGGCCCCGTTTTATTCAGAGGTCTTTGTGCACTGACACTATCCATCCCACCTCCACCCACAGCCTCGACTAGTGTCCTCCTGGTCACACTACAGGCCTCCCTCAGCTGCGAGCTCGCCCCTTACGTCTGGTTAGCGGGCAGAACAGAATGTCCTTACCCCGTATTTTGGGAGCAGATTTACAGCTTAAAAAGGGATCGCTAGCCATCTTTTACTCATGATTACATAAAAATAATTAAAAGAAAGATTTAAGAGGACATTAATTTCATGTCTTTGAACAATTATGTTTACAAGTCTTGAAACTGTCTTGCCTGACAGGAAATAAGAGAATATTTGATTCTTCCTTTAAAAAAAAAATGAGTTGTAATTGCAGCCAAACCAAATATAAAAGAATACTTCAGTGTCACATGTGAAATATGCAAATAGATGTATCTACATTTTAATTATAATACCACTTATATAAAGTTTAAAAAGCACAAAAGACAAAACTTTTAGTGGAAAAAACCTGCGTAATAATAACATGATAAGAATGGAAGTGCAGCACATGTAACTCTTGCAATAGATTAAGGAGAAGGTTACTAAATGGTACCCAGCTCATTTAAAGGCATTCCTGAAATTCCTCTGAACACTTTCTCACTGAGTATTAAACCAACTAAGCTGAATAAAGTTGACTATTAAGACGGCTCAGTACATCCAGGGTGCGTAGGGCACAGGGATTTCGGCCGGGCCGCTCAAGGCCCTGAAGCTTCCCCTAGAGCAACGGGAGCCGATTCCGAGTTAGGAGTGGCCGCTTCTCCAAGACCGTACTTTAAGGGATAAACAATCCTTAAACTGCTCCTTTAAAAAAGTGCTGTTTCTTTCTGTAGGTGTCCAATAAGTATGTGATAAATTTAATTGGCTATTTAAAACATGTATCCCTTTCTACAATACTTTGGAAAGCTGAATTATTTGTCTTAAAAGTTGATATAGAATAATTGTGCAAAAAAAAACAATATAACAGGTACAATCCACAACTTTAAATATTTTTCATCTGTATAAATATATATTGTAAAAATTACATATTCTAATTAGATACATTACATAAAAAAAGACATGTAAACTAATACCAAAATCAAATTTGATGACTTTTTCAAACCATACCAACCAAGCACGTTAGATTATGCACAAGTCAAACTACTGATGTGTATAATGCCAGTCATGTATTCCACAATCTAATAACAGATTAGTAACTGTTAATTCATGTTGCCTTTCATACAATCTGTCCCTTCACTGCAGGTGCCATGGTATGTAAGAACGAGTTTTCAAAAAATAACAAAATATAAAGAGTCATTAATGTTATCCAGCCCAGGCTTCAATATTAAAAACAAATTAAACCTCTGAAGGAAACTCATTTAAATGTATTCTTTATTAAGGATGATACAAATAAAAAATGTTGCCCTAGGATCTCCCTTGATCAACAAAGTTGTCCTGCATACACTGATGGCATGTAGTGACAACGGCCAATAAGAAAACCAAATCTAACTCACTTAGGTTATAAACTGAGTGAAAGTTCAAAATGCACAACCAGTAAAAAAAAAAAAAAATATATATATATATATATATATATATATATGTATATTTGAATAAAACTGAAAACAGCCACTATAATGCTACCATGTTTTGATCCATGTCCTCTGTGCACTGCTTTAGATGTTAATCTTATAAGAAGTCCTCTCCGGAAATTTCACTGAGTTCAAGTGCAAGGGGGTTCAAGTGCAGGTGGTTCACTATAGTGATGGCTCAAGTGACATAAATCAGTGTGGAATGAGGTGATGACAGTGCAAAAAAAACTGCTACATTTCTAATCCCCAAGAAGACTGAAAATTAAAAATAACAGAAAGCTATATTCCAATTAAACATTTCATGATTAGTGTATTAAAACCACCTCTTTAAAAACACACTGATAAACTGAATCAAAATGAAGTTTGCAAAATAAGTTTTCCCTTTACAACTCTTAATTATGTAAGTTCTGACTTTCATATGTATATAAAAATTTCAAGTACCATACAGAAAGTGGTTCATTAGAAACCAAAGTTTTCAGGATTTAAAACTTACTGTATGATTTCTACTAAACAGAATCTATTTTCATGGCTTTTCTGCCATTGAAGATGACCATCTGGTACACAAATTAAAATGAAATTATTTCAATGTTACTTTTTTTAAAATGACCATGTAAGTGCACTAACATAAAACTAGCCACTGCTTTGTACCAGACGACTGACAAGTCTTTCAAAGCACAACTGCTTAAACTGTTGTTTTGTGAATGAATCTGTCACTATCACATGTCTGAAAGGTACTCACCTCTATGAGGCTGGAGTGTATTCCAATCAGGTACGGCATTGGAGCACTAGATTAAAAAAAATAGATATACATTCATATAGTTCATTAAAACTGAAACAAAAATATAAACAATTCTGTATGCCTAACAAATCAAAGGTGTTAAAGGCACAGTTCTAACACAGCACATTATAGGCATTTTAAATGATTCTACACATGAAATTCAAATTTAGTCTTAAAGGCCATTAATAGATTCAAGTTAAGGTTGATTTATATAAAAATCACAAAATCATTTATAATTAAATGGAGACACAATACCTTAGAGAACTTTAATGATTAAGAATATTAGAGTCTAGGCCATAATCCGAGTTGAACTTTTCCATATACTTCATATCAAATACTGAATATTATTTCCAACAGCAGACTATGCATTTAACCATCAGTCAGCTAATTAATGACTTCGTTCTATATTTCCCAACAAATGATTTGTGAAAATTATTTTCAGAGAAAAGACTATTGTCGAATAAGTTTAGGAAATGCTAAATATTAACTTCTCATCCTTAATAACCATCAAATTTATTCACACTTCTTTTGCACACCTTTTTTTATTCAGTTGGATTCTTATTTCTAAGATTTTCTTAATATGTCATTATTTCATACCTACTACCTGACCAAAACGGTCGAGTCAGCCAGCACCAAGGGGCGCTGGGCTGCGGCGTGCGGGGTGTTGTCTGAGAGGCCGAGGGCGTGGCTGCTCCCCCACTGTCATGCCCCACTTCTGTGCCGTCTGCTCTTCGGCCTTGTCTTTTGATTCACAACTTACAATTCCACTTGGGTTTTTATTAACAAAATAATTTTAATAAATTAAAAAATATTCAAATAAGTTTAAGGATAAAATTAATTAAGTCAGCTCAAAATCTCTGGCGCCCCGCAGGGGCCCCGGTCCGGGGCTGGGGCCCAGTGACAGGCAATACAGGGTAGGATATACTCCCTCGCAGGTCTCACACGCCAGCAGAGAATACAGTCGTTAAATAATTCCTGTGACACATAAAAATCAGACTGACTAGTAATTTCAAAAACATTTCTCATTACCTACAGAAGGAAATTATTCGACTTGACATTTCAAAATTAAAATCCTATGTAACAAGAAAACATGAGAAGGGACAAAACTCTACAAAGGTGATAAAAATAAGCAAATCAATAGCTGTTTAAACATAAAACATTTTTAAAAATTTCTCTGGGACACATTTTGGTGTTATATTGAGGGCAAGCCTTTTCTACTAATGAAAACAGACAACCTTCTTTCTCGAAGGACTGGCACCGTTTTCCAACGCTCACTGTCATCACTAGAACAGGGCTGTGTCGTCCTGCAAGCCCACCTGGCTACTATGCACCAGGGACAGATGAAACCAGCGGGCATCTTGGCGGATCCAGCTTTCAAAGTAACCTCAAACAGTTCCAGGTATTTGCGGAAGGCTAGCCGCTAACTTAAACACCCAGAATTCACGGATGATAAGAGGATGAGGCCTTTAGTTACTCATAAGTGTGCCCATCTCTTCTTGCGTGTTGGGTTCTAAGCCCGGTTGTGTTTGCCTTTGCCAGAACGGCCCCTGCCTATTTTACTGTCGCAGATCGGGCATGCTGGACCCTTCACTGGACCGAAATCTGAGAACTATTTATAGGCCCGGATATCCTTAAGACCTAATAGCTTTGCTGCCTTTGAAAGGATGCAGGACGAATAAATGTGGACAGTTCCACTTTTGCTTAACTGAGGGAAGGGTGGTGAGGTCCCTGGTTCGCCCTCTCGTCTCCGGAATCCCTTCTGGGACGCCGCAGGAGACATAAAATATATGTCACTAATTATATGCCTCCCATGACTGGGTTTGGGCAACTTTCACAAAGCAGGTTGGGCAATGCCAACGTCTTAAAATATGTCACATTATTTTGCCACATCGAAAGTGGCAAAAATTATTAAAGTTACTATGCAACCTTCCCATTGGCCCCAGGTTAGGCTATCTTACCCACAAGGGACACAGACGGCCCATGGTGCCTCAAATTTCTACGCACATTGTAAAAAGAATGAGTATTAATAAAAATCTTTAAGCCTTTTAAAAGTAATTATTATTACGTCCATCTTACAGATGTTGGAGAATGCTGTGGCTCAAACTTCAAAAAATCAAAACCAAAAAAGCTGAAGTCCTATGGACTACATTTAAGATAACGCTTCCTAGTTATCGCTTGAAATAAAAACAATAAATTCACAGAAATTGTTAAACTAGAATTAAAGACTCAAGGATGAGTGCCTTGTTGAATCTGATCATAAAGTAACTGGAAACATTTTCTATGGGATCAATTGGTATCTCCAGGTGTTCTTATCTCACTAATTTGTCACAAAACCAAAACATACAGATGCCAGAAAGGCAAACATTATTAACCTAGAGCATCATTTCCTAAAATAATTATGACGTTTCATAGAATATAGATTTTGACGAATAGTTGTTTCTTTCTCATGAGAACTGAATTGAGTGCATCCTAACACTGACGCAGCCAGGCCTCATGAAAAGGAGTTTTTTAACCCTAGCTGCAATCCCCTAATTAGAGGCGGGCATTGATGAGTCCGGAATATGTCCCAGGGAACACAGATGTTTCATCACCCACGTGCAAAACTGTCCTACGTCTTTCTGTCGATGAAGTTATTTTGCAAAGAGAGGACACAGAAGGCTCTGTTATGACTGCTGCTTCTTTCGACAATTAATCTTCATTCACAAATAATTACTCCACAGCAGCCCTTTTTTCCCTGTTAGGCTTCCTTACAGAGACCTTGCGTGGGGCTGACTGCACCGTGGGCTATTAACGAAGGGTTGTCAAAACAACGTAGCTTCCCTTTGATGTTCTCGGGGACTATTCTCTGAGGAGCTAGGTCAGCCTGCTCCTTTCGTGGGAAGCGGAGCCAGATACATGCCTATCTTACACAGAGGATCGACCATCCTCGAACCGGGAAGAATGATTATAATTCTCCCGGTGCTGAAGTCACGCCACGCCTAGGTGTGGGCGGGCTCGGAGAGCGGGAGACTGCCTGCCCACACCGCAGACTGGCCACGCTCAAGCACCCTTTGTTGTGTCGTCGCCGTAAGGATGCCCGGCTCAAGAGATGTGCCCTCTTCGCGAATTAAGCGTACAATGCCACATTGCTGACTGAAGCCACGGTGTCGTCCGGCAGATCCCGAGAATGGAATCACTTTGTGCAACTGAAACCCATTAAATAGAAACTCCCCACTTCCCCTCCTACTGGTAGGAGAAATGCGGGCAGTGTCCCGTGGGTCCAGTAGGCTCCCCCATCCTGGCAGGCAACGTGGGTCACTTCTTTCTAGGTGTCCCCAGCCACATTCCCCTTATACACCTCTGAGAGGAACCTCACGTGTGTGCCTGGCACACATGTGCACATGCTAACGTGTGGGTAAATTCCTTTCCATTTGTGAACCCTGCCCGGGCAGAACCCAAGTCTTCCTCATTACCTCACCTACTCACGGCCCAGCCCACGGGGACGCCCTGAATGTCTGATGTATGAGTGGATGAGTGAAGGCGCACGTGGCCCAGCCCGCCGGCAGGCCTGTGTCTGCAGACGCTGGCGCGACATCCGCCCACAGTCACCAGGGCTTCCTGGCTCTCACCATCTCTGCCGACAGAGATGCCAAGTGCAAACCACAACCCTCCCAGGAGCTGGGACTACCTCGGGGTTTGGAAGGGGGGCAGGGACACTACCACTATCCGGCCCTCCTGGAGCTATTTCCAAAGTGGAATCTGAAAGTGTCTTTATTCAAAAACCATGGAAGGGCGAGACAATCTCCAATATTCTTCTCTCGTCTTCACACAGAGCAGCGTGGCTAGAGTCATTCGCAAGGAAGCGAACGAAGAGGAGAAAACGGTTTTCCCCAGAAAACCATTCAGTCCGCAGAATTTTCTGACCACGGCAGAGAGCTGGGGTCTTAGACAGCTATTTCTAAGTATATGCATATATCGAAACTCTCCTGCCCAACCCTGCCGATGGAAGCCGAGCCCCTCGTTGCGGTGGGAAGCTCAGGGGGCTCCGACCACCACCACTGTGCTCTCCGGACCGGGGAGGTGCCTGGTGTGGAGGCTGCCAGAACTTGTCCTCACAGCCACCACAGAGGCTGGAAACCAGTAAGAAAATTTCTGAGGCTGAACGATGAATCTAGCTTCCTTCCTTATGGTGGAAGGAGCAGGACCAGAGCACTTGATGGCGGGACTAGAAAGCGTCAGGATGGCATCCTGGAAAGAATTAGCACAGAACTATCTACGTCACAGAATAATTTCTAAATAACAATATTTTAGAAAGTCTGACATGGAGCTTTAAGGCACGTTATCTCCTAAGAGGTCAAAACATTTTAATAGAAAAGTTAAAATGGCACTAACACTATGTGAGATAAAATATAATTCTAACCCTCATGATTAGAAGTGTTAGCTCTTGACATTTTTTTTTAAAATCACGACTCAATATGTTTTCAGATACTTTTATAGAAAATTACTTGAAACAAGTGAGTTCTAGCTGCTGGATGCTACGAGCAGAGGCCCTATTGTATGTGTCAAAGTGAACAAACTGAAGTTCCTGCCTTCAAGGATGCTAATATTCTAGGTTTGTTGGTCAGAGGAAAGAAACTCTAAAATGGAAACCAACTGGGCCTGTGTACAGACCGAGCTTTGCTCTTGGACTTCTGTGTCTGACATGCCAGAGTCTAATTACACCGTGACCCCACAGCCTCCTCCCAAACTCTCTCTCCTTCCCAAGACTTAGGGCCAAGTGACAGGGATGGGTGGGGGGTTCACAGGAAACTACTTCACCACATCCTCAATACTAACACAGATGCAGTGGTTACCCACGGTCACGAGGCGTGTCACCAAGCTATGCACGCACACAGCAGAGGGAGACCGCCCGTCTGGGGCCAAGAACACGTGCTGTCATTACAACCACGCGTTCCAAAGAGGGCTAGCTGCAAAAACTTAATTAAAAAAAAACTTCTAGGTATGGGCTTAAATCCATTTAATCCTTAAATGCTTTGACTAACCTGCTTCTCATGAAATAAGAAAGTTAAATACTTAGATTCTAAGAGTTGTTTTTTTTTAAATAACATGGGTTGTGATATCCAAACAAACACATTATGGTCAAAATTACGTCCTTCCGTGTGTGGGTTAGTGTGTGTGCACACCTGCCGGGTTTAGAGGGAGGGCTCATTAGCTTCCTGGAGAACGGAGCTCTGCCCACAGAAGAGGAGAGCACTGAAGAGGATGCTCCACCCTCAGGATGGCTGAAGGTCAAGGCTGCTGTCTGGGGGCCTGGCCCTAGCCTAGCAGCCACTCTCAGTCCACAGACTGCTCCAGGGAAGAAAACGGGGAGGTCCTGGAAGGGGAGCTGAATTCGGGCGAGGGGCTATTTCTAACGCCAGGAAGCTTTCCAGGATTGCTCCCGACATTTTTTGACATGGCTGGAGGCGGCTGGAGGCTGGGGCTTTGATTCAAAGCAGCCAGTCAGGGAATCCCTGGACCGGAGGCAGCCCCTCCGCAGGGGTTTGGTGCCGGGCGTGCCGCTGAGCGGGGCCCAGGGGAGCCCGTGTGGCTGCCCGCAGACCCTGCAGACAGATGCCGGCCCCTGGGACACCGAGTCCTCTAGGTGACGCTGTCACTGCCATCCAACCTCCCGAACCACAACTAAGATGGTACTTGTTTCTAGTCATCCAAACAGCTGCAGAAAGAACTCACAAAACCGAAAGGAGCCGGACCGCCAAGCAGGAACGCGTGTTGCCTCTGGGAAGAGCTCCTCGCCCCTTCGTGGAAGCATGTTTCAAAATCTGTTACTAATTTCCAAGGCTAGTTCCAGAGACTTCGGGCACGTGTGCAGCCAACGAGCTTGCCTCATCCACCCTGAACGGACGTCTTCCCGTGCGGCCCCGGGCCCGGGGCTGGGGCGGGGGGCACTTACCAGCAGTAGTCCAGCAGGTGCGGCGGCAGCACGGGGATGTAGATGTGTTGCCAGAACATGGGGAAGAGCAGAGCGGCCGATCCATGCAGACAGGCAGTCAACTAGAAGCGGGAAAAGGACAAGGACAGTAAGTGGCCGCTGACCTGCGAACACCGCGGCTCGCTCAGGCCGGCAGAGATAAAAAAAACAACCATAAACCAATGCATTTAGTGGCCCGCCTCCTACGATCTTGGCTAATTCTGAGTGCAGCAAGTCCAAGTTTTGGGAGCCCCTCTTACAAATACGGTATATGTGTTTACCGTGTGTGTGTGTGTGTGTGTGTGTGTGTGTGTGTGTGCATGGTATCTATATGTTCGAGTAGTTCTTGGGCATCTCAGGTAGACAGTGATCTGAAAGTGCTTGGGGTCAAAACACAGGCTGTAAAGAAAGCTGAAACGGAAAAGTCGGGCGAGCGTCATGGCAGACACGGGAGGGAATTACCATGTGTGCAGCCCAGCCCGGGCCTCGCTGAGATTAACACACGACGATTAAATATGGAGAAGAGGAGAGGCAGGAGCTCCCAAGGGCGATCATTAGGGCAAATTGCCAAGGAACGAAACACGCGTCCGACAGGAGAGCCGGCGAGCAGCAAGCGCGCCGGGGGACCTGGACGCTCGACAGTTGGCGCTTCAGCCACGTGCGGGCTGCGGGCTGCGGTGTCAGGAGACTCCGCTCGCTGACACAGAGGATGTCACTGTTGACCAGCGAGCCGCCCGAGCCTGACAGCTGTTCTGCGGGAAGCCAACTATATCATAATTCCATAGTTAAACTGCTCCTTTCAGATTAACGTTGTGTTGCCTAGCTTCGGATCACAACAGCTGCGGTGACGTTGTGGTTATTTTTAAAGTAATTGCCGTTTTAATTGTTCTGTTTTTGGCAAGCGCTTAATTAAATAGTTTTAATGCCTCACAAAAAAAGATACCACTTTTTTTTTTCCTTCCCTCCTAGTGACCCACGTCAGAATTCTTTCCATATGATTTTCCATATGTTTTAAATTATATTTCTGTAAGTGTAAAATCATTTTTTAGTGTTTAAAGCAATAATTAAATCAGCATTCATCATCATTTTAAAGTCGTGCTATAGTCTGCTTTCAAGGTTACTAATTAAATCGTTTTATTCAACTGGAAAATCAGAATTCAAAAATAAAACCATCTGAAAATGAACCACAGACTTTCTATAGACCATTATTTCTATTTTATTTTATAAGAAATTAAAATTTTATTCTATAAAATTTATTATATGAGAAATTAAAATAAGTAATCAAAAAATTAAAAATAGATGTATACAAAGCAATTCAATCTTTTTTATTATTGAATTTACTGGGGTGACATTGGTTAATAAAATTATCCAGGTTTCAGGAGTAAATTCTATAACACATCGTCTGTGCACTGTACTGTGTGTTCACCACCCCAACTCAAGTCTCCTTCCGTCACCGTTTATCCCCCTTCACCTCCTTCTACCTCCCCCACCCCATCCCTCTCAATTCAACCTTAATAGTAACATTATCTATATTAACGGGCAAAACAGTTGTGCCAGATTTAAAAAGTCGATCAAAATAATCAAATCTGAACCAAAAACATAAAAATTTTGATTCAAATTATATTCATCTTTGTTAAGTCTGTTATATATTTTTCCAGTTAGGTTTTTAACCAATTACATGTGAAAAACCAATATACCCCACGGAGAATGCTATCATGAGAGGGTCTGGGTGCTTCCCACTTACAGCCTCCCACAGTCTGTCTGCCGTGTTCTCTCCGTGCACATTCGTTTTCAAATTCCTCACTTAGAACGCGCAACACACCACTAGGAGGCATTCAAATGCTTCTACTGAACCACTAAGGCCCACGCACACAGCCGTCTCACATAACTGAACTCGAGGGGCTGACCCGGCCGAGCCCCGCTCTCTGAGGTCCTCGGGGCAGTCCTGGGTATAGGGGGGCATCACTCAACCGGCATTAACTCTGGCCGCCCCTTCAGTGAGGCCTGATGGGCTAACGGCAGGCAGGCAGCTTTGAAAGGCAATTCACTTGCTTCCTTTCTCCACTGCTACACTGAGGACTTCTCAAACAACTCCTTTTAACCCTTAAAAAAATGGAAAGTGTTCTTTTTTTATTGCTGAGACAAATAATTAACAGCGTAAGAGAGAAAAAATACATTCTCAAGATGAAGAACTGTAATAAGAGCCAGTTATTTTATTGGGCACACCTAGAGTCCAAAGTACTCTGTCGTGTGCTGGATAGACGCCCTCCCTCCGCCTCAGGGCTCGTCCTTCGAGGAATCATGAATTACTCACTCCTAAGGCACAATGTGAACTCGTGAACTTGACTGGTTCTCGGACAGTGGCTTCTCGGTGATACTACCATGGTCAGCACGTGGCTGAGGGTTACCTCTGCTCATCAAGGTCTACCAGGAAAGAAGGAAGTTTACGATTTGGCAAATTTTTGGATCTAAGGGTGGGCGACAGGGAGAGGTCACAGACCATCCCTCCCCAACCAGTTTCTGGCCTTAGCAGTGAGAATGAATTAGTCAGAGTAATACAGGGAAAGCATCTACTTCCGGCGGAACTACAAGGAACGTGCTTTTGCAAACATTCAGTCTGTTAACTGCCAGGTTTCTGGGTGGAGATTCCCAAAGATGGAAGAAGGTCACCAAAGAAGACCCCCCGCACCCACCTAGCAGCATGCGGTCACTGCGTGATTAGAACAGAGAAAACACTGTGACAGCAAATACTTTGTAGTGGAGACAGTGAAGTTATAAGTAAAAAATTGCAACTAAGAAAAAAATAAATTTACTGGGAAACTAAGCACAGTTATATACAAGTTGCATAAGGTAATAACAATGAAGTTTATCATGGACACAGCCAGGGCTCCACCACCAAGACTCTGCGACGCTGGCCCGTCTGCTAGTAGAACCAGGAGTCCGCTTCCTGACGTTTCAAGTCAGGCATGAGCTGGGCGATCGGCAAAGATTCTAACAGAGAGCTCTAACACTCTTTACCCTTGGATCGGACCAACGCTAGCATTTTATAGTCTTAATAAGATGAGGGATTTTTAACAGGACAGTTTAACTGGACTATGATTCAGACCCACCTTCAAAATGCACCTAAAGATCTCCTCTAAAAGTTTTAAAGCACATTAGCTAGCCATGCAACTGGAAAAGCAATGATTCACTCGCTTCATTCAACAAAGGCTGTGAGTGTCTGCAATCACGAACGGCCACTGGGCTACGGGACGCGAGCTGGACAGAACGACGCCCCGTGCTCACGGAGCTTCCGTGTTAGCGGGGGAAGCAAACTGCACGCAAGTAAAACACGCATCGTGTCAGCTAGAGGTTAAGTTCTGTGAAGAATCCTAAAGGAGAGGGGAAGGCTCAAGGGTGAGAGAGGGGCTGGTTTAGGGACCGAGTCTGATGCGGTGACATCTGAACTGAGGCCAGACTAAAACGAGGGAGCCACCAACTGTGGATTCGGGGAGGAGAGCGTCCCCCTGACGAAGGATGCGTTCGAAGGTCCTGAGGTGGGGAGGCTGTCCCAGAGCCACGAGAGGGGGGTGTGGTTAGCCTGGAGTGAGTGCAGGACAGCAGGAGATGAGGTCGGTTTACGGGAAAAAACATTCCTTACCATCTTTGTTCAATGACATGCGACTGTCTAATTGCACCTGTAATTCCACAGGCTCAATATATTGAACTGACAGAGTCCCGAAGTGCCAACTAATGTGAAATAAAATTACAGGGAATATTGATTTCCCACATGCTGCAATTATAAAATCAGTGCGTGTGGAAACCACGTGAAGGGACAGGACCAGGGCCCGCGCAATCAACAGGACAAACTGGCGATCAAGGCTGGCCATGGGGAACGTGGTCACGGAATACAGGCGCTTGGAACGCCCAGTCCCCAGCCTCCAGGTCTAACGTCACTGAGGGCAGTAACAGTAGCAACCGTGTGGAGAATGCCTGCGATGTGCCGGGCACTATTCTGAGGACCTGACACACTCGAATCTATGATCACTATTCCCGCGGATGGATCAGGACACGGAGGCAAAGGCAAGCCAGTTGCCCAACATCGTACAACTAACTAGTAAGTGGCAAGGCCGGGACATCACCTCGGGCAGGCTCATCAAGAACCTTTATTTCCACCTGCCTTTTCAGACACAGAGATTCGGAATTCCCATCCTTAGGAGACTCTGAGTAGTACCTACTGTCTGACAACATTTTTATCCTACTGAAATATTTCACCTTGGGCCACTTCTCTCTCCTGGCTGGACCCAGGCTGATACGGAGGCCGCGACCTTGTCATCTTACCTCTGGGACACTGTCTGGGGTGGGTCAGGTGCTCCATAGATGAGGGCTGATTGGACAAATGAGCAACTGACTGCCTTTCTCAGGGAGAAAGTGGCGCTTTCTACGTAGGACTCTAGGAAAGTCCAAGTTCCTGGGGAGGCTGCATGAGAACCCGCAGCGACAGAAACTCATGGAGCTGGAAAGAGCTCATGGTTATTGATCGCTTCCCCCCAAGGAATTATAACTTTGTCACAGACCTTTGAAAAAATTGAAATTCTTTGGCAGAAAATGGCTAGACACAAATCTTTTTCTAAAGACAAAGCCTACTTGGAAATTAGCCTCTAACTTATAAACATCAGAATTTTTGAAGAAACCTTTATTATTTAAAGACACGAGCGTCAAAGAGGTACGTTTTTACCTGTCAAAGAGACAGGTTTCTACGCTGGCATTTTTTCGGGATCAGAGGAACGCTTCGTATTTCATACCATAATATAATTAATAACATTTTTATTTTAAAAACTTCCGTTAGACTAAATTCATTCTTACACGTACACACCCCCCTAGTTCCAAAGCACAGTTTCAGAGAGAAATGACAGAATTGGAATTGCTGAAAGAAACAAGACATCTGAAAAGCAAACCTGATTTTGGAAAACCTTTGAAGAAATTCTAGCTCAAACCTGTGTGTCAGCACCACCCGGAGAGCCGGGTTCTCTGCCCAGGTGGCACCCGGCGCGACCCCCACCCAGAGGGGATCGCCGGCTGGAAACCGGAGCGGCGAGGGGGCGGCGGAGAAAGCCGGGGCGAAGCGCCGGGGGCCGGGCAGTGGCCAGCTCGTGACGGCGGTGTCCGGCGCTTCACGGGTGGGGGGCCACCATCGAGAGCTGCTTGTGAGTCCGAAGGGCTACGTAATTGTATACGGAGCGAACGTACAGGGCGGGGAAGTGGGAGATCCAAAGAGAAGGTGTGTGTCAGCACTACAAGTAGCACTGAAACTGGAAGAGAGGGGCAGATGAGAAATTAGGAGAGAAAACGGACCAGACTGGCAAAGACCAGGGGAAAACGTCACTCCAGTCCGGGCGACCAGAAGCATCTCAGGGGATGGGATGCGATGCTGGGCAGCAAAGGCGCCTCTGGTTCTGTACGGTGGTCCCTGTAAAAGGCGAAGCCACGCCGGATTGAAGCAGGTGCCGCAGCGTCGGGCAGACGTGGTTGCGCCAGGTACCAGTGCCGTGGTCACCACGTGGGACAGGGCACTCCCTCCGAGTCTCACGCTCTCACCGTCACCGGTTCAGAGTAAGCGACACCCGCCCTTACAGCAGAGCAAGTGGTGATCAGATTAACTCGGAGGCGACTATGCGCTACCTCACTCTCAGCTACAATGACTCCTATCGTCGCCCTCACTTTACCTAAGCGGGGAGAATGCCGGCGTTGAGCATGTATGGCTTGGGAAGTGAGAACTGCCCGACCTGAGACAAGAGGCAGCTGGAGTCGAGAAAAGGGGTCGAAAAAGAAAGGATAAAGGGCTTTTAGGTCTGCAGGACTGAGGTGGGGAAACAGGCGGGAGGGACAGGACAACCGCCAAAAGTGGCCCCGGCAGGAGAAGGAAACGGGGGGCGGGGAGGACGTGACGAGCTCCACGCGGGAAATGGTGCGTGCGGTGTCCGCAGTGAGTTAAGTTGCAGCACACAACCTGGACAGCTCAGGAGAAGAGAAAAACTCACCTAACTGGAAAAAAAGAACTGTACTATGAAAAAACATAAATATAAAAGGTCCATTAAAAAAAATATATTGCTCTCAGTAGTGCTTTTACTAAAGTAAGAGACAATATATGCAATTTTTCTTATATTTAACACTGATAATCACTAAGCACAACAGTCACTTTATGTACAGAAAATACCACAGTAAACCGAAATCCTGTGGAGATGAGAGTAGGTGTGGGAACAAAGCTTAAAGACCCTAATGAATGATAACTTACCAGATTCCTTAGATAATTCTATAACAGTTACATTAAAACTTTTATTTTTTAAATTGAAAACCAAGCGTTTCCTTTCAGGAGATGAGTGGACTAAACCACAAAGCAGAAATATGTGCTTGCTTTCCGTGAGAGACAGGGTTCTAATCACTGGCATGTCTGGAGGGCGCAGAACGCCCCCAACCTCTGTCCCATCCTGCAAGCGTCCTCCGACCAACCTCCACCAGCACCTGCCGGCGCAGTGCCACCAGGTAGCCCCCGTAGCCCCACCCCAATCCCTAGCCCCTTTCACTTAGCGCGGAACGGAAACACAGCGTTCAGAACAGCAGTACGGAGAGTCACTAGCTCCCATTTCAGCTGCCATAACTGGTTGCTATGGGCTTTGAGAAGAATTAAAAATCTAAAAATTGTTCCTAGGATCTCTCTCCCTGAGAGGTCCTGGTAACGATGTGGAACAGCACCATGTGGCAGTAGCTCCCCCAACACAAGGGGAAAACACTTCAATAACCTTAACTTGGAAGAAGACCTGGGTGATCGTCATTCCCTCGCCAACTGTTCGATCCGCCGCCTCCAGGAAGATGCTCCAGGTTTCAGATTTGACACTGACCCAGGTGGTGTGATTAAGAGACAAATCAAGGACGTGTAAAATCCAGATGGAGAGGTTAAAATCCTCTGCACCCCCCTTCAGTCTAACTAACCCTGTAAAATCTACATTTTAATGGCCGATTTTCCGGGGATCACAAAGATCTCCTCTGCCTGTGCCCCTGATGGAATTAACGGGAGACACGGGAAAGCACAGGACTGGATGCCTGGGGGCGACTCTGACAAAGGAAGAAATTCCGGTTTATTAGCACAACCGCACAACTGCAGAACCCCACCGCTCTCGTGCCCTGCCGCTTGCTCTAAACGTTCCAGAAAGAGCCTGCGCACACAATCCAATCTCTGGAACTAACGTGCTTATAGGCTTCGAGAGGGCGGTGTTTACCAGCTAATGTAGATGTCTACAGTAGCCACCACGCAGACATCTGCTTTGGAGAGAGGCAGCGCGTCCCCTTGCTTCTACAGGCCACAGAGACACCCCCCGCCCCCCCCCGCCCCCGGTTAACATATCACTGACAGGACGATGGGGGAGCGCCTGTCAGACGCTGGCCGCCGGGTGTCGGGACAGCGAGCACAGCCCCAGCTGACTAGTTAGAGGAAGCCCGGTGAGGAGCAGTCACAGAGGCAGATGACAAGGCTTCGTGCCTGACTGACTTGAGAACTGATGACATGACTTTAAACAGCTATCTTCCCTCCTCCTGGTCACAAAACAGTGATAGGGAAACTGATGGACTCTTGTAACATCATGATGTATCCCTTCGCTTGGAGCACAGGAGACGCCGGTCCGACGTCCTGCGGGTCCAGCCGAGGAGCCCCTGAGCTGCATCCCGAAAGCCTGCCTACAGCCTGGGTCAAACCCGTGTCCTCCTTGGGGATTACCAGGCCGCCTCCCATGCGCACTTGGTGGCAACTATATCAACAGGGTAAACACAGAAGTGCTGAAAGGCAGACCCACCAAAATAGAATCACGGGTCTTAGCCAAATATCACACTTTACTGGGGAGAAAGACCCATGAACATTTTAACATAACAACGCTCTTTAATATTTTGCTAACATATCTCAAAACTAGTTTTTTTTATGTTAAAGTTTATCTCTATAGAGACAAAAATTACAATTGTAACTACAAACATCTCATAAAGAAAGGGAGCCTTGAGTAGTTGAATTCTCTGACAGCACATCACCACTGACCTCCAGCGAGCTATGAGGGGGCTATGAGGGGGGCAGATACGATTCAAATAAAATTATGATTGTCAAAGTGCACACACGAACAAAATTCCTAAAACTACCATGAAATAATGAATGTACATACAGCATAATTTATATGTGTTCTTTCAATAATTAAAATTTTGGCTGTAGATTTTAAAAGTGAGTAAAATAATTTCTTGCATTAAGATTAAGCACCTTGTCATCTTTATGGCATATAAATAAGAAAGTAAAAAGCTTCCAAGTCAGTCAGTTCATTGACACTTTAATTATTCTTGCCTTGGATGTTTCAGGTTTCACTAAAGTCTTTCTAAAAATAGTTCTTTGCTAACTTATGCACGGTACTCATCTTTGACCTTAACCGCTACAATGCGGAGGATTTGTAGCAGATATAGACACAGGAATTCTTCAAAACAGAGCCCGGTAAGGCCGCTTACCCCACAGGGGCAGGGGAAGGAGGTCCTGGACATGACCTTGATTTGTGCGTCTGTTATCAGTCCTGCCACCGCAGAGAATGAACCAAAACAATTCGGGCTCAACTCAGAGGTGATGCACCATCAGTGTTCGCACAGGGTCATAAAGGCATGGGGACGGCGCCCTGAGGAATACTGAGCCTTCGTTACAGTAGTCTATTTTTGAATTCACATAAAGTTGAAGGGTGGGCATGTTACTTTTTACGCTAAACCACATATCCCTATTCTAATTAGTTCTAATTAGGAAATTAGAGCTAATAATCATTGAGGAACCATTGAATCTTAGGCAAGTACAATTCTAAGCACTTCAGCTCTATGCATAGTATACGTGTATATGTATAGAGACACGTGTGTATGTATGGAAATGTATGTACCCTTGAGCTTTCCAGCACCGCCATGGGGTTGACTGGCATTCCGCCGTTCCCCAGTCTCCAGGGGAAGGCGCCGAGGGAGAGGGGTGCCCGGCCATCAGGGGTGTTTATAAATCCCCGCAGAGAGGAACATCTGCCCGACTCCCCCTGCTGTCTTCCTACGCTCAGCAGCTTGGCGTGCGATAGCGCGGCGCGCCCCCACCCCCTCCGACCTCCGCCCCAGGGCAGCCTCACCAGCGAGGCCTTTGGGCCCCCGCCCCCTGCCCCGTGAAACCTGCCCTCGCCGTGCACTCCACACACGCGCGCTTTCTCTCCCTTACTCATCCCCACGGGACGTAGGAGCTGTTTCTTCATTCGCTTCTTCAGCTGCTCCACGCGTTAAATCTAAGCGCTAAGAGGATTTGGACTTGGCTTAGCTTGCTGCTGAGTCCGTAGTGTCTAGGAAGCGCACGCCACGTGGATGTATAATAAATACCTGTTATGGAAGTTACTTTTGATAAGAATTTAGTTCCTTGACCTCTAAGACTGTCTGTACAATCTTTTTAATCTTCAGGACAATTCCATATAGAAATGTTCTTTATAATTGTGAAAAAGAAATCATGTTTAGAAAACGATGAGGCTGAAGAGAAGAGGGAGAAGAAGAATGTTTTTGCCTCAATGGCAAATCAAAAATAGCAGAAAAGCAAATTTATAAAAAGGACCAAATGATTCAGAGTGAGTTCCCAGCACCACCTGCGGCGCTGACTAGCACCGCCTCCCCGACAGCACGACGTCGCTTCTCCTCCCTCACACCTTTATGTGCACGGACGTGGTTCTCAATTTGTAAAACAGTATCTTGTCATTTCTTTGGAAAACCTGGCATATCCGTGTTGCTCTTCAAAATCTCAAAATCGTATTTTCTTTCAGTTACTGAGTAATGGAAATAACCCAAAATTGGAACCAGAAGACCCAGCACCGCATTGCCTGTCTCCAATGAGCTCTTTAGCCTTTGGGTGGGTATTACCCTCTCTGAAAATACCTTTCTCATCTTTAAATACGAAATAGATACCCTTGAGAAATCCTGAAACTCCTTCTACTCTAAAATACTAGAATTTTACAGAATGAGGTTTTCATTTCTACTACAGAGCAAAACATGCATATATTATCTTATTTTTATCAATTAACCAAATGTGTAAGAAAGCAAATTCATACACTCCTGAACAAGGGCTTTTCATAAATATCTCACACAGTACTCTAAATTATATTAAAATTTATATTTATAATTTTTAAGTCCATCAAAGATATTAAAAATTGTGATGTCTAAAGCAGAAAACAATAGGAACTTTAGCACGGCACTTTCTACTATTCTCTCTGACACCAGGCAAGTCCCTTTCTCCACCCCCCTCTACGGTGGCCAGGGCGGCCTCGCAAAGAACACTTCAGTGAGTGGCAGAAAATGTGTGATTAATACAAAATGCTACTTTGACTTTTAAGTTATTATCAGTCTGAAGAGCTCCTCCAAGTCCGAACGACTATAGAATCTTCTACCCAACCACTACTTGGCAACAAAGAGGAACCCACCCATTACCAGGTGAGGACAGCGGCTATTATCGGGGCCCGGGGTTTCTTTCAAGGAGCGCCCATGGAAAAAGCCACAAGTGAATAATAAAGATCTCATAATAGCTCCTAAGAGTTCTTTATATTGGCTGGAGGCAGTAAAATGAACTCCGGAGAGTTCAAAAGAAGAAAGAACTCTCATCTCCTCATAAGGAAAAAATAATTAACCTGACTTAATGCATCCGAGAAGGGCGTCCGTAAATCAGACTTTTGTCCTTCGAGGGCCAGATTAAAACTGCTCATCCAAAACGTGGGGAAGTCTTGTCCCCCCAGCGCCAGGCCGGGCTGCGCCCGCGGTACTCACGGTACTCAGCTTGCTGCAGGAGACGATGATGCGGCGCTCGTGCAGCATGCTGGCGTAGAGCTGCAGCATGTTGCTCACGTCCACGGCCACGAAGTACTCCGTGAGGTTTCTCTGCAAACGGGAAGGCCACGGCACTGGTCACGGCTCATGCGGGTGGCCGAGCTGACGCACGGGGCGCGGGGCTGCTCTGTCTCAATCTGAAACACAGTCCTACCCCAGGAGAGTGCTTCTCGGTGGGGGGGCGGGTCAGGGGCCCACACATTTGCCACCCTCCCTCCCCAAGCAGTTGTAAAAGGAGTGGTTTCCTGGGCCCCCACCTGGACTTGCTGCATTGTCACCTTCAGAGTATGGCCCTAGGAATCTTGTTTGTGGAACAAACACTCCAGGAGACTCTACTACGCCCTGAGCTGCTCCAGAAAACACGTCTGCGTCTAATGCGTTAGCCCGTTGCTCGGCAGACCCCGTCGCCGTCTGGCGCTATGCACCGCACACGAGGCCGCCCGAGGGCTAGAGGGATCCCCAGAGCAGACCTCTGGGTCCTCCTTAAGGGAAATCCCTTGTTTAAACCCCTGGTCAGACCTGCTTGATACTCGCATAGCCAGATAAAACTTGGTGGTAGTCTGCTTGGATTCCTTGACTTGCTACTTTAAATAATTTCTCCCACATTAGAACAAAATCAGGATAAGCTACATCAACCTTGACGTTTGGGTCCTCTCCTGTCTATTTTGAAAATGTTTGCTGTACTCAAACTCAAGCACATCGAAACACATTAAAGTAAGGAAGACAGCAGATGAGACACGGTAGGAAGCTGGAACTGCAGCACCAGGTGAACTGTGACTGGGAAGGCCAGAGCTTTCAGTTGGGCGAAAAAACAAAATCCCGTTATTTCCTCGCTCTCCTTTTCACACGGCATCTGAAAGCACATCTGTCCCTTGTACTTACCTATGTAAACTTTTCTACCAAATATCAGTTGGTAATAGATATTAAAAGTTTGAAAATATTTCTAGCAGGGCTACGATTAAGACATAAATAAAATGCAAAACTTAGTAATTTTTATCTTTTCTTGTAATACCCCTCAAGCCTCACAAAATATATTATTACTTAAATGAAAATCCAGAATTCAAGTGCAGAACACCTAAGATTTACGCAGAGCACTTGCGTAGGAATCTGAAGTACCATGGCCAGTTCACTCAAGGAGCTATTTGTGTGAAAACAGTGCCGACTGCCAGTGTTCATTCCCCACCAGCGGCAGTCATCCCCTGCGAGGCCCCCTCCACCTGATCCTGACGGATGTACATGACCCTTCTGAACTACCGCCAGTGACGGGAAGAGTTGTGCTCACGTCAGGTGAGCACAGCTGTTCAGAGGTGGGTCAACAGCAGGTACATAAAGAAGAGAAAGAGCCCTGGCCGGGGGCCTCAGCTCGTTGGAGCACCATCCCGTGCACCGAAAGGTTGTGGGTTCGATTCCTGGTCAGGACGCAGGCCTAGGTTGTGGGTTTGGGCCCCGGTTGGGGTGCGTGCGGGAATCAACTGGTCTATGTCTCTCTTTTGCATAGCTGTTTCTGTCTCTCCCCCCACCACCTTTTACTCTCTCTAAAAACCATAAACACATCCCAGGGAGGATTAAAAAAAAAATACATTAAAAAAAAAAGAGAAGAGAAGAAGAGGTACGGCCATTATTCCTTATTCCTTCATTATTTCTACTACACGAACACATCCAGGTACTGTGTATTCTATTTCTCTATACAGGAAATCCTTAAACAGTGAGACCAAAATCAATGAAAGCCATGATATGAACAGAACAGGAAGCACAGACAGCAGAGCACTCACGCTCTCGGGGATGGTTGGGAGCCCGGTGGCGTCGGGGGCAATGAAGCAGGAGTGCTGGTCGGCAGACACGGGCCACGCAAAGCAGCGGGATCACGATTGAGCAGCGATTCATAAAATTTGGGATAAAAAGAAGAAGAAACATGGCAACTCAGTTTATAAACATCCAGGACTGATGCTCAGGTTTCACTGAATTTGAGAGATTTTTAAACGAGGTGACAGATTCATATGAAATTTAAGAATAACTTTCTCATACAAAGAATTAAGTGTTGCTTAAAAATGTTTAATTTTCAAAGTAAAATAAAAGTCCCGGAGAAAGTTCATTCAGACAAAAAGTGTATTACTACAAGATAAAATATATTTATATATTTTGAACACATTTAGTTTAGTGAGACAGGAAAAATAAAGCTACTTACCCAAGAATATATTGAAATCTCTTAAGATTTCCTATGGTAAGTTACAAAAAATTCCTCTTGTACATATCAGCAGCAATATTATTTAGAAAACAGCAACATGACATAATTTTTAAGTATTTAAAACTTCTTTAAAATATATTTACTCATTTCAGAATATGACCTTCATGCACTCACTACCCAAATATCGATCAGTTGCTGTGACACTCAGAGCGATCCTGCAGCCCGCGGACCCCAAGCGCGCCTTCGTGGTGCCTTCCCGTGCCCAGATTTTACCGCCCAGAATGACAGGCAAGCAAATCACCAAAACTGTCTTATTTTCTGTTCATATTAATCTCCACAATTATTTGACTATGTTAGTCTCATAAGGACGTACGTAAAGCTGTCTTAGAAGTAAAGGTGGGAAAGGCTCTAGCCAACATCTAGCACAGCTGAACTCGTCAGAACAGGGCAAGTTCACACGGTCATATGTATAATTTTCCAGGGTAGGAGAACAGTACGAGATAAATCACGAGGTCTCTAGAGGCCTTGTGACAAAAAACATGACGGAAATCTCACGCCGTGAACGCCCTTCACCACCACTGCTGCTGACCATGGAGAACATGTGTGGATTTGGTCTCTGTTAGCTATGTTTATGGGGAGGGCTTTCCAACAGTACTGCAGTTCGTACAGCTATGCTTGAAAAGATTGTATAAACAGAAAATATACTCCAAGTGGTTAATTTTCTTGAGAGACACATTTACCATTTCCCAAAGGACTGCAGTGAATCTTAAAGACAGAGAAAGAAGTAATGATTTTCGCAATTTGATAGTGATTTTTAGAAGCCAATGCCCTTTGAACTCACCGGTACTAAGAAGGGCTGATCTTTCAGAACTCGCTCACTGGCAATAAATATCTCTTGGTTCTTATAATATGTGAGAGAAAAAATGAATATTTTATTTTCATGGGGGAAGTTTACACAATTTGCTGTGTATCTGAGACAAACCCACATAGCCACATTGCCCAACGAAAATATTTGAGTAACATTAATTATAAATGTTATTTTAAATGCAGATCTGCTAATTTTATGTTAGAAAAATTTTAAAGAAAGTATTTTCATTCTCAACTGATAGTGGGGAATGCTGTGGATAAGGCTTTGGAAAGACAGTTTCAAAATAATCATGTACACTGGATATTAAATTTTCATAAAATCTCTGTGATATTCTTGTGGTTATAACAGCAAGTCTTGAAAATTCCATGTGCTGAAACATTCACGAAATAGGAGGTTGTAAGAAAATCATAGTAGTTTCTCAAGAGTTCTCCCATTTTTCTAATGGGAATTCTATAAACATACAAAAATTTATTTTCCATGGACAAAATTCCTAACTCATAAAATGAAAACCTCTACAAGTAGTGAAAAATAAGTGATTTAGTTGCAACTTTTGCCCCTCCTCAACAGCACAGGATTGAACTCGTGACTCTGTTTCTGAAATCCAATGACACTACTAAATAGACTTTATGCAAAGCTAAAGCAATATTTTATTCGCCAGCTGAATTTACCAATACTTAAGATATTGTATTGAGAATAGGTGTACAAGATCTGAAAGCTAGCGCAGACTACTGATTCAAAAGCTTTCAAAAAGCCTTCCATTAAAAAAATAACTGTCATACACAGAAATAGAACATAATCACTCAAATTTCTTTGACAAGATCATTTTAGCTACAATAAAAAGTATCTTCTCCATACGAAACGAAACTTCAATATACTAACCGCTAACATTTGAATAGCTTTTCATGGTACATACAGATATATCATTTTCATGTAATTTCCCAAACAACTTTCTCAAAAATCATCTCACTCAATTTCTCAAACGGAGAAATGAATCATCAAGAGAGACTCCTTTTTTGCCTAACATCACATATTTAGTGACTGTGACTTAAACCAAAACCATCTAGTCTTAGGTCTTAAGAGGTCTAGAAGTGTATGATGTACAGTTTTTATTAATAAAGCGTGTTTCAGTATCCAATATTTCTGAAGTCTATTTTTGTAAGATATATATTTAGTCTTGAAAAAAAATATAGTGCTCAAATGTAAAGAGAGAATACATTTTAACTTCTCACTAATACTCTACATGCCTCTATTATCTCAGTGCCTGAATCTCTTCAACCCTTTACTAAAGCACTAGAATCACTTCACACACGCCAGTCCTTCAAAGGCGACGCTGATGCTCGAGGATCCCGAGCTTTTCTTCATTCTCCTTGACGTTCTTCCTTGGCCTCTGTACTTCCTTCCCACTAACGTGACCTTGCATCCTTTTGGCTTCACTCACCTACAAATCTGAGATTCATCCCCCTTCACTGCTCCGTCCTCCAAATCTTTAGGGCAACTAGAGCTTGTCCTCACTATACGCTGCCCTCTAAACAGACCGATTTTTCATGCTACTACATCTGCCAAGAGCACTCAGAGTTGGGTTTAAAACTCCACGTTACCCTCAGCTTTCCAGCCCTCCCAAGAGGCTTCACTGACAAAGGAAGGTGGACATGTGCAGAGGGGTAATGGTCATCCAAGGGGGGACAGAGCAGATGTGACCAGAGCAGAGAATCCATTTAGGAAGTAAAAAAAAAAAAAAGTGAGACAGAAAATGGAAACCGTGGATTGAGGTTAAGGAGCAGGTGGCACTGAAGCCCGGCCAAAAGCCGGGACAGACCGTACGGAAAACGGGGAGCTTCAGTTTCCCGTGGGGAACTTGGTAAAAGCTTCCACAGTAAAGCATCCACCACCCAGGCTTCCTGCTTTGAGAAGCTTCAGTCACATTTCTGGTGTTTGATGATTATACGAGAATAAGCATTTGAGGATGGGGAAAGGAGGAGAAAGTTTTCACCAAAAGTTTCTAGGCTATTGTCAGTAAGGTATTGTATGCCGTATTTTTGATTCTTAGGATGCACCTCTTTCATTTTATGAGGACTGTTTTGAACGTTTTTGGGGGGGATGGTGTGTGTGTGTGAGCACTTCCTTACGAGAGATGCATTTCACCTGGAAATTGGTGATCCTCAAAATCCGTATGTCCTTACAGACCCGGCTGCTCTCAGTGCAGACTAAAAAAGCCTGTGACTTCACAACTGCCAAACTGCGCCGCCGACGTGACCTCTTAGGACAGCTGAGGCACGTCCCAAGGTCTCGCCGTCAACAGCTAGCAATGTCCATTCTAGCGGTGACATTTTCCCGGGACAGAGGTGCCTTAGAATTTCTTGCAGGTGCATGTGTTCTTTTTTCAGAAAGATTTTACTTACTCATTTTTAGAGAGAGGGTAAGGGAGGGAGAAAGAGGGACAGAAACATCCATGTGCGGTTGCCTCTCGCGCGTCCCCGACTGGGGATCTGGCCCGCAACCCAGGCATGTGGCCCGACTGGGAATCAGACCAGCGACCCCCTCGTTTGCAGGCCGGCACTCAATCCACTGAGCCACACCAGCCAGGGCAGTTCTTAACTGAGAAACATCTATGACTCCAAAAAATCAATTACTGGCTGAATACTTACCACACTCAAACTGACAGGGCTGTTTGCCTTTGGTACTGGTTGGTTATAGAGTGCTCTGAGAGTTACATTCAAATCATTTTCCTACAGTAAAAACAAAAAAAAAGGAAAAAAAGTTAATTTTATAAATAAAATATGTTAGGCAAATACGATTAAAACTACTTGATAAAGCCATGCACTATCCTTCTCATATCGGACTGGCTTTATATAACTGCTTTCCACGGGAATGCTTTACATACCTAAAGTCAAAATATTTAATTCTAATAAATATGGAAAAGATATTCATATATCTTACCCAAACAGAATAATGGCAATATTAATATTTAATATAAATGGGTATTTGGCAAAATTCAATTATCATAAAATATACAGTTATCTATAGAAAGAAATTATAAATCATTAGATCCAAGAACAATGGAATTGTATAAAAATAGCAATAGAACTCTTTATCAGATTACTGAGGCTTCCATTTCCTATTTTAATTTTAAAATCTCAAACCTGATTTTTATGGACTAAGTGTAATTTAAGTAAGACTATTATACTAACATCCAGCACAGAGGTTATCCTAAATATTTTGTTTCTAAGTAGCTACTGGTCGCTCCTTGACCCACAAAAAAAGGGGGTTGGAATTAAATAAACTGTATGACACATCTGCTTCCTAGGGTTTGGATAATAATAACGTCTCTAGATGTGCACATACAAATGCGTTTCTGAATCACACATGCAGAAAGGAACCTAGGAATAAATCTATGCAGGTAGTTTTTAGATACATAGTTATCTTTTCTCTCCTAAAATGTTCACATTGGGGAAAAAAACAAAGGAGGGCAACCCCTCCAGGAAGGCCGCGCCCGGTGTTAAGGGGTCTGGGGTGAGATGCACAGCTTCTCGCCGGCACTCTCATAACCTGACTGTTAAAACTTAATTCAGCTCCCTGCGCGCGCTTGGAAAAGCGTGCATTCAAAGCTGCACACTTCTTGAAACTGTCATTACAATGACCTAAAAGGAAGACGATGAAGATGTTCTCTCTTTACCGTGTGAACAGTGAGATACACCACAGAACATTCTGGGTGATGCTGATCCTCCATATACAAACAATTCCTATGGCTACAGGAATTCTGTAAAAGTCTAGCTTTTAAAAATCCTTCACACCTGCCCGCTGTGGGCCGGGTAAGGATAACGTGAACTACAGAATCTAAGTGTCAGTCTAAATAACCAGGGGTGCTGCGCTGAAAATGAAAAAAAACAAAATTAAAGATTTACTTGGGGCGATTGAACTCATGCAGTGAACTTATATTTTCCTCTGATAAAGAACAAAAAAGCAGCCTTCTTGTTTCCTCCACTCAGAAAACCATTGCTGGTGGGAACATAAAATGGCGCAGCCACTGGAAATGTCATTTTTGACCGTGGTTTTTTTTTTTTAATTAAATGTGAAATTACCATATTTCTCAGCAATTCTGAGTGCATTTTCAAAAGAACTGAGTGCGGGGTCTCACATAGCTACTTGCACGCCCACGTTCAAGCGGCATTGTTCACAACGGCCCCAAAATGGAAGCGACCCAAGTGTCCTCCTACAACGAGGGAGAAGCGAACGGAGGTGCGCGCCCGCAGCGGGGGGTGTCACTCAATATGAAAAGGAAAGAAACTGTGACATGTGCTAAAGCAGGTGAACCTTGAAAACATGCTTAGTGAGACCAGCCAGTCGCAGAAGGGCAGGCATCGCATGGTTCCACTTACATGAAGGACATGGTCACATCTGTACAGATGTAAAGCACCATGACTGACGACAGGGGTTTGGGGGTGCAGGCGCGTAGGGCATCACTGTTTAATGGGGACAGAGTTTCAGTCTGGGGAGATGAAGTAGCTCTAGAGGTGACAGGGTCGACGGCTGCAGAACCACGTGGTGTACTCAATGACACAGAAACGGGCGCTTAAAAATGGCTTAAAGTGGTAAACTTCACGTTATGTGTATTTGGCCTCAGGGAGAGAAAAGGCGGGGCGACCTCAGCTTACCTGTTCCTTAGCCAGGTAATCTGCCAGGGTGTTTAGAAGCTTGTAATACACTTCGAACCATGGCAGGTAGCTGTAGAAAAAAAAATAATAAAAATGTGTACATCTTATTTAGCATCAGGAAACAAGACAACAAAATAAACATTAAATTTACATTGTTTCCAACAGTTTGATCCTGGAGGCAGGCAAGAACGGAACCCCTGTCCTCTTTCCTGTGACAGTGGCACTTTCATATCATTTGTTAGTTCTCATAGCATGACAAGAATCCAAAGTTCTATTACGAAGTTTATTCATTACTCACTCCTATTTTATGCTGGCAGTAGCAAAAATTACTCAATCCCTCTGCATGGCACGCATGATACAAGGACAGTATAAGCAAACCCGGGATAAAAGTTAGCCACTGCAATAACACGCAATATGACATAAAAACTAATTAAAAAAAAACTTTTTAAAACAAAGAGTCAATCATTTTTTAAATATTACGGAATTGAGTACATAATAGAATTACGTGCTTACTTAATCAGTTCATCAGAAATTAATATTTAAATAAAATGGCAAATTTCAAAATAAATATCAACACAAATAACAGAAAGCCAATTTTGAGACGCACAAATACTGTAAATAGTTTTTAAAATCAAACACAAATATTGCCATTTAAAATTTATTGTTGAGGAAATGCAGGCACCAATACCAATGTGGGAGGGACTGTAAGCACAGGAACCACACAAATAATGGACGAGAACGTCACGGCTGTCAGTCATGTCCCTGACAGCCGAATGGAGAACAGGATGCAACTAAACAAAACGAAATCTAAAAACAAAGTAAAAAAATTACTGGACGAGGAGAAAGCTGTTAAAACTCAAAACATAAAAGGCGAAAAAAATTCAATATGAAACTGAGAAACGAAATCGAGAACACCTCTGAGGAAGAGGCGAGCAGACGGACGGCAAGGGAGAAAACACTCAAAGGCCAGGGCTGCGATCTCGACCACCACGTAGTTGACTGACGTGGCCCCGAAAAGAAAGAAAAAAAGGTGGGGGAAGGAATAAAAATTTATTTTTAAAAATTATTGGAACATTCCCAGAACTTTAAGCAGGACTCCCCAGGCTGAAAGAGCCCCGCGGGGTGAACTGGGAAAAAGGAGCCAAATCAGAGCATCCGGCTGAAATTCCAGAATGGGGGACAGAACGGCGACAAAGAGACAAAACGGGTGACACGCGGAGCACTCAGATTTGAAATACCACTGAGCCTCTTAGCAGCGATCCCGGGAAAGCAACTTACCCAGGGTCGCAAAGTCACGCCGGCTGGGCAGTGCGCACTCAGGGGCCCTCCCAGGGCAGGCCCGTTTTTCTGCCCCATCCAGCCTTTGAGTAAACAGGGCCAAGACATTTTCAGGCAGCTAAATCAGCAGTGGCAAAGTTCATTCTACTTTAACCCTAAATCACCCTACTTGCAATGTCTAGCCACTGAAGCAAGTTCTGTCTCCTAAGATGTATTTGTTTGGTGGTCAGAGCGGTATCTTTATGCCTTTTAAATTACATGGTAGTCACACAGGAAAGCTTCTAGGCAGGTGAAGGAGTGTTGAATTTGATTCTTTCATCCCACACTGATAATCCCTTGCCGTTGCGGATTTTAGTACTGCGTCTGTGCTCCTCGCGATGGATAAAGATTTGAAAGGAAGTGGCCTGCCACGTGGCACAAGATCCCTCCCAAAATAACATAAATTTATCAACACCCTAAGGATGGTATTTTAGCCAACAGAAGACTCATCACTGTGCTATCTGTCGTCTAGCCAACATTTTCCTCTCTATATAATTTGTGGATGAGAGTCAGCGGGATGCATGCTTTCGAGTTTCCACAGGAGCACTATCTGGAACCCAGCAGGCCGATCGCCAGAAAGAACCGCGCTGAGTCACACGCAACGGGGTCTTTGTGAGCATTTAATGGTTCTCAGTGATAACTAGGTCCTGTTTAAGATTCCATATCATTCTTGGTTTTTAATAAAAACATCACTTCTGTCAAAGTGGAACCACTCTGCACCCTAGTCCATTTTCCTATCAACGTCAAGGGTGCATCTTGATAGAAGAAGGACATCTTCTATCGCAAACCAACAGCAGCGCGTAGAGCCGTGGGCACGAACCGGCTACTGCGGGCTGCAGCCGGCCCGCGACCGTGTTTTGCCTGGTCCGCATACCACTGTTGTTGTTGAAGTAAGTTGCCAACTTCTAAATCTGAGGTAATTCACTTAAAAATCTGGATTTTTAAAAAGCAAAAGAATTGGCTCTACTGATCGCAGTTTCCACTTTGCAAGAACTGCGTAATGGCTCCTATCTTGGGCTGTGGCCTACACACCCCCACTTCCTGCGGCCGGACACCCACCCTGCTAGCCTCATCTGGGTCCCCTCTCTGGTCCCTGTAGGTAACCAGTCATGCGAATACCTTAGAAAGAGTCCATTACAAACTTTAAAGACAAAAGGTGTGACCAAACTAGCAGATACACATAAATACGTGTGTGTGTGTGTATAAATGTTATAAATCAGGTAAGTTCACCTTGCTTGGGTAAGAAATGTTATTCTCATGTTCTTATTTTTGTGGTTTCTTAGATAATTTTCCAAAAATATATATACGTTCAATGCAATTTATAATTGGATAAGCTCTTAAGCTGATTATCAGTAAGTCGAAATATTTTTTCACTAAATTTTAGTCCCAAAGACAGTCAACATCTGTCTCTTATAACCAACCACAAAAGTTCTAGAAAGTTTGTAAAAAATGTAGTCAACATATTATATTAACTGAATAAGGTATTTTACTTAAATTTTGCTAAAACTGAAAACTGTGATTTAACAGAGAATAACTGTGACTCTCATAGCCTTGTAAACATACATAAATATAAAACAAATACATTAGGACCAAGTATTTTAAAACAAATGGCAGACGATTCGTCAAAGGTTAGTTATAAGATTATTTCTTTAACTTTTTGTAGAGACATAAGGCAAAAGGCAGACGTACACAGAAAACCGCGAGCCCACCCGTGGCAGTGGGAAGACCTCCCCCACACTTGTGGCCCCGCTGCAGAGCTGATAAAACGTTTACATTCCAAAGCCAAAGGTTAAGTAAAGGAAAGGAAATGTCTCCTGTCAGAGTCAGGTAACTACTGAGAGTCTGAGCGGCGGGCAGGAGCCTCACTTAGGTAATCAAATAAAACTAAGGAAGCTGCCTTTCCGCAGCAAGACGTCTAATGTCTAGAGGCTGTTTTTCTGTCTGGAAAATTGACACAAAATGTGTAAAATTGAAACATTCTGCTTCTAAGGGATTTGCCCAGAGGAAGAGCGTGCAGGCTTGGAGTGTGGTAGGAGTTAAAGGGTGGGGGTGGGGGGCGCGGGCGCACTACAAAGGCCCTAACCATCAATCTGTCGTCCTTATTAGGGTAGTTCATTCTGGGCCCTTGGCGACAATTTTATGGTTGTGAAATTATCTAATCAAATTAGGAAAAAAGTTATTTCTTGCATTTTTTGCCGGCATATGAAAGCAGTTCTAAATAGGAGTAATGGTGAGACTGAAACTAGTAATGTCTTAGGGCGCCTCTGAAATCACATTAAACTAGGGCAGACGTGCCACGGAGAAGGCTGACGGACACAGCCACGGCCGGCCACTGAAAATTAAATAGCAACGCTTATATTAAGTAAACCAAAATCCTGATGCTTCTTCTAAAACATGCACAAAACACACAGAAATCGAATATATTTACTTTCCAATCATATAATAACATGAAATCCAGGAGGAGGAGGAAAAACGACCCTGATTTTTATAGCATCGTTTGCCAAATCTCTAGCTTAGAACTCTAACGTAAATTTAAGTTACTTTTAAGACTTACAACAGCATTGACCAAGAATGGAGACAGTTGCCACATTTTGTGCAAATTTTCGAGCTCAGAACTGTGAGGAGTAGAATATTGTATCGCGTGTGCGTTCGTGGGGAGGGAGGGGGGAGAGGCAGAGAAGGGGGTTTGCACTGGGGAAGCTGGGTGACGCGGATGTGAGTTCACTGTCCCAGCCTTGAAACTTTTCTGTATATCTGATTTTTTTTTTTCCTAATGAAAAGATTTGAAAATTCACAGAGGAAAATTAGGATGCACACACACCCTTGGTCCTGTTCTTCGGGCAAACCGGTGTGGCGAGAGCGCACGGGGCCGACTCCCCTTCCCACTCCGCCTTCGGACTTCTTTCACGAAACAGAATGAAGGAAGGGGCTCCCCCCGCCTTTGCCACAGTGCCACTCCCCGCGCCCAGCTCCCCGCCGGCGGCCTGCAGTTGGGAGAATCAACCCCGCTGAAAGCATAACACCCTTGTGGACAAAACATACATTTTTCAAAACCACTGTTATCTCCCCAGGAAAGTTGTGGCTAAAAGGGGAAGGGGGCGCACCCCCATTCTACTACTTATAAGACTGTTAAACATTCACTTCTGAATGAAGGTTGACAAGAATGTCCCCAACTCCAACCAATGTTCTGAGGACGTCAGTTCTACACCAAAGTTCTCTTTGCAATGGTTTAGTTTTTAAATGTTATTTCTCTTCCTATAAACATTTCCACAGAATCTGGCTTGGCCAATATCCAAATTATAATCATGGCACGGAGCCCTGTTTTTACAGACTATGTTATAGAATTTGGATTTCTGATTCAACAGGACTTGTTAGGGGACAGCTAACCTTTGGGACCCTGTCTGCTCGGCAGCGGGTGGCTGAGTGCCCCGTGCCCAGACAGGGGACGCGTTCCTCACTGCCCGCCGAGGCAGATGACAGGAGCCAGCGAGTGGGACAGGGCGGGCTTGGCGGTAACGAGCAGGTTCAGAGCCCGACCCAAACCCGCGCTGAGGTCCGGCTTCTTGCTCTTCTTGGGAAGGACTTCTATTTTGCTAAATATTCCCGTGTACGAAAAGGAGTTAGAGACAAGAATTTCGTGCAAAATTTCCCTAAACCGTGTAAGGTTAGGAGCATCTTCTAAAATTTTTAACACGCTGCCTTTGGCCAAATAAAAACCCCTCCGAACACTCTGGCCCCGCGTCAGCAGTTTGCAGCCTGTGCCTCGAAGCAGCAGGTCACTCCCCGAAATCCAAGTTCAGGGTCAGTGATAGAAATGAACTCACTAGTTTAAGACTTTTGCAGCCTATTTAACGTGTGAAACATATATTGTTTGCACACCTATCTACGCATTTCATTTTTCAGAAGTAAACCCACAAAAACGAATCTTTAAAACAGCCAACTCTTTCCAGAAAAATCCTACTGCTACTGGTAAATCTTTAAGGCTAACTGATGCTACAGAGAGAAAGTAAATACAATTATTTTACAAGTCATTTGGATTTAGAGAAAACAAACAGGGAAGACTTCAGCCTACTTTCAAGCATCCCGAGCACGCCGGAGCGCAAAAGAAAGGAGGCCGCTGTCCGGGGTGCCGATTTCGCGTTCTCGCTACCAGTGCTCACCTGAGGATGCACAAGCAAACCCGGCCTCCAGACGCGAGTCTGCAGAACCCAAACCTCTGCTTGCTTTCAATGTCCGTCAGCACAAAGGCAAAGTGCTGCCCCACTTGATTCTGAGACACCCTGGAATACAGTAACATTTAACAACGTGAGGGACTCTGTAACAATTGTCGTAAAGAAAAGCAGAAGCAAGAATATATCTACCTGTAGCACTGGTTTCTCCTTCCTGATCAGCTGGTTCTTAAAGCTAGAACTATGTTCTAAAATCGAAATGAGTGTCACTGTGTGAACTTGACCTAAACCACGAGCCAACTGTCAAAATAAGTTACCACCTTACAGGCCAAGCAGTCCAGCATATTGCACTGTTAAGTTTTCATGTGCTTAACGTGCTTACGAATATTCCATAAGTCTGAAAAATTTTATTATACTGGTGGAACTGAGACACGAGGCGTGGTGACTGGCCTGCTCAACTCTGGTCCGTCTTCCTGAAGCTTCTAAGGCAGCTTAGGTGGCCAGCCACGTTGTCTGGGACCCAGCGCAGCCCCCAGTGCTAATTGCTGCTTCTTCTGTTGACATTCTCCCCCCATAAAGTGCCACACAGAGGACCACTGGCATTTTTTTAGCCTTCTTTTCTACAGCTACTTCTACAATGAGAACGGATTTCCAAGTACGAAATAATACAATTTCTCCAAAAAGGGCTTACTACCAAGAATGTTAGCCAGTTCTAAACTAAGTGTCACACGAGCTCGGTGGCTGTCGCACTATGTTGTAAGATGTGACACAAGTCATTGTGCAGAAAACTTACCACAATCTAAAATACGTAAGTACATTTCCTGTAAGTACATCAGTGAACATCTGCTCCCTTGCCCTGAGATAAAACACCCATGGTGCCTAAGCGCTGGCTCGGAAACGCCACAGGAATTATGTAAAAGAGTAAGTTACTACCAGTGGCCGGCCCTATTCGTTATTTTCGACTGCGAGGAGATATTGAACATTTAACAAACACACTTGTAAGCGGACAGACTTTAAGAATTCCCGCAAACCGCAGAAACAAGCTGAGTGCCTCCTGTGCCCTCTAGCGCCCAAGGCGCACAGCGCCCTCTCCCAGCCTCCCCTCCCTTATCTCGTCTTTGCTGTGAATTTGAGAACTGCGACCTTGGCAGGCACCCGTGCAGCCCCGGGGTGGGTGGGTGGGGGGGTGGGCCTGCGTAAAATGAGGCTGTCACCAACCACCCTGAGCAGAACCCATTAGCCCCTCATTCCGCATGTCATCAGTTACTACTGCAAACGTTTAGGTTTTTACCCATCTTTAGCAAACTATTTCCCTAAATATGTATTTTCCTGTAGGATTCCCCTCCTGCCATATTCTTTAAAAAACTGATAATAGGGTGTGAAAATCCCATGAAAAATAAATGACTGGACGTGGTGTTCAAAGGGCCGGGCGTGCTGTGAGACTCTGACCGCACGCAGGTAAGGCCCCGTCCTTTCGGCACTTAGTAAAATGCAAACAATAATGAGAGGCTGGGCTGGGAGCCCCGCAGCCAGCCGTCCAGAGCGCGGCCCCGCGTCTCTACAGCTATTCTGGGGAGACAGGGAGCCGTCAGGTTTACAATATCACACAGATGGTCTTTTCAATTAGGGCGAAGGGAGATGGGAGCCAGGGTGTATACATCTCATTTTAAAAGGCACAATACTCGGGCTCTGATCAAGGGCACAGCATTATGCTTTTTTCTACAAGTGCTTAGACTGGGCACCTGAAGCACAAAAGGAAGAAATGGAACCTTAAGACGTGTCCTAACTGGCCACAGGGGAGAAAACAAAAGATGTAATGACTTCGAACACTTCTGCATTCCAAATATTACTTCTTTTTGAGCCTCCAGTCTTTTCGTCGTCGGTGGTGGTGGCGGTGTTGTTGGAAGCAATAAAGAGAAAGGGCATTTCATTTTATCTAAAAACACACAGTAGCTTTTCAGGGCTCACTGAGATGGACAAAGTGACTTAAATGACGGCCTCGCTGTACCTTTCGACGTCAAAAGGGAAACAGAACTTCGGCACACTCTGAAGCACTTCCTGAAAGGCAAATTTAAAAAAGAAAAGCTTTAGAATCTTGATAGAGATGCACTTACAACTTCTTAGAGACATCTTCTAGGGGATAAGGGGCGGGGGGCGG
>PVJD01006986.1:0-30401 GCA_004026545.1 Mormoops blainvillei | reverse complement strand
TACAAGAAGCGCCACACCATATGGGGAGGCTACTGGTCCCACCGGCCAGCCACAGGGGCTTCTGACAGATCCTGGCTCAGAAATAGAAATGTTGTTTCAATTAAAATGCAGGCAGAGCAAAGGGACTGAAGCTAGCGGCCGAATGAATTACTGAGAGGTATAACAACTCGACGTGCCCCACAGGAAAACGGTTTAGAAGAAGGCTCTGCAGCTAAAGAAACACATTTACGTTATTCAACTCTTGGTAAACTCAGCGACAGGAACACTAAGTTATATCTCAAATAAAACCCTTCAATGTATATCTAAAAATAAGCCTTGAAATTTAAAACAACACAGCTTCTATTCTGTGCACTTTCATTTAAAAATTGCCTAATATAAAAATCAATGTTTTCATTAAGCATAGAAAATAACCTTATTGATTTTGAAACCCCCAGGGATTTTACAGTCATTCTAAAATAATTTTTAACGCTTTTAGAAATCATACTCATATTCACAGTTATAACAAAATGCAAATAATCATCAGCCATTTGGCCAAAAATAGAAAAAGATCTATTTTGTTACATATGAAAAACAAGATTAACTCTGAGCTTTAAATTAAACCTTAGAATTGAAGTTAACATTATACAAGTTCAAAGCCAGGTAATTTTACAAGACAAAGTGGAGATTTATGAGCCTTTTTTTCCTGTTACAAAGAAAATAGTGCCAGTATCTCAAGGCCGTCATCACCCCCTCCCCCCCAAAAAATACCTTACCCATTAACTCTTTACCAGTAAAACTTACATAAAGCGAAATCACCAATATCTAAATACATAAACTTTAGAGAGAAACATATGATTGAGTGTTTTAAAGTAGAATCTCTCCTGTCCTTTCAAACACGGACTGCGGGGCGCTTTCCGCTGAAAGTGGAGCACTGTGACTCCGCCGGAGTTGCATTTGTGAAACTCCAACACGGACCCTCGAGAGCTTCCAGCGCCCGGCGGCCCCGATGCAGTGAGAGGAGGGCCGTGTGAAAAAGAGGTCCGCGACTTTAGGGCCGGGCGCCTCGCTGCTTGGGCACGTGGACCTTTAAAAGTATGACCCCACAGTTGGAAAAACGAACTGTTTTACTACAGACAACATTTTGCTAAATGTAATTAAAAGAGCAGCTACACTTGAAATGATCTAAATCCAACTGAAAATGCTTCGTGACGAGTGAGAACAGCCCACGGGACTGCTGCTCAACCTCATCTTAGGTTGCAAAAGGGAGGCCCACCACGTCCGTCCGTCCGTACTGCCCCGGAGGGCACTGTCCGGCCAACCTCTGCAAGGCAGTCACATCATCTCTGTGACAACCGACAGCCAGGAAATTCATTGTCTGCTTCTGAATACACCGAAATGAGTCATCTGTTTCAGAGCCATTTTAAGGCACACATTAAGAAGGTTTTCCCTTCGTGGCTCCATCTCTCACACCCCCCAACCCCTCCCCCCGCCTCCTTCCACACAAACACACAGGCACACACTCCGTGAAGGCCTCAGCTCGCTTCCCAACTGGCAGAAGCGCCCCTCGGGGGACAAGCCTTTAAACCTCCACACTCTTTAAAATTCAGCCAGCCAGCAGGTCTATAGACTAGCGTATGAACAGCACAGACAAAAAAGTCCTCTCGCAGCCCTACGCCGGTGACAAAGCAGCTCAGAGCCCACTGCACCCCTACAGTGGAACAGTGGGGGCCGGGCTTACACAGATCAGCAGGTGGGGGCCCGCCCTGCTCCCAGGGCCCCGCGCTGCGCCTCCTTAATTACAGGTGCTATTCAAGCTGAAGGCAAAAAAGTGGGAGGGGGGGCTGGAGGGAGGGATAAGATATGTGCTATTGGTTCTGGAAGGTCCTTTGAGCAGTAACGCTGACTGAAAGTTGTGCCACGCAGTGTTTTGATCTCACACACGCACGCACGCCCCTCCTGGCTGGCATCCACAGATTGTATAAAACGGCTGAGATAACGCTCTTCGAACGTTGTTTTTCCCTGGTCTCTACAGGCTTTGGCTTTTACAAAACACCTCGTTTTCTTAGCCAAGAAAAAATTATTTGGGTTTTCAAAATCTTCTTAATTTGCTGCAATATTTTACTTTTATACAGGAAGAACACATTGACAGGCATGTCAAATGTTAAAAAGAAAAATAACAGAAAAGATGAAATAGAACACAAATTATGAACAGCAAAATAAAAGGTGCAGTAATGTGTTTTACCTGCATTATGTCCTCCAGACAACACATCCACTGCCCAGTAAATGACTGAAAAGAGGACAGATGAAAACCACCCCTTGTTTCTTTGGTCCTGTGTCCGTATCTGCACTGATAACAATTCTGATCAAGTTGCTCTCGTAAAAGAAAAGATGGTAAACTGCTAATGCTGGCCCGGTATATTAAACCTTTATCCCATGAGAGTACTATTCAGCATTATAAACTGACCAAATACCAGGGAAAACGAACGCCTAAGAATCTATTTTTTTAGAAGCTAAAATACATAAAGCTTACTTCCTAATTACACTGCAATAACTTCAAAGGCCCTAACATTTCTAGGAGGAAAATCTAAGCTGAAACGAGGTGGGTCGCTGCTGACACTGCTGACGGTTTTCCTCCCGCGCAGCATCTCTGCCCCACCCTGCGCTGGAGCCCTGATGTCCTCTGAGGTCCCCGTGTCCCACATACTCCTGTGTGCCACCCTCAGCCAGTGCACCTGTCTGGCACGCTCGTCTTCACCCACAGGGCCAACCACAGCTGGCAGGCCTCTCAGTCTCCGGTTGCGATCGGTCTGTGAGCTCTAGGACTATCCATCTCTCTACTTTCTGTTATCAAGCTCGGAGCGCTCCCCAGACATGCAGAATGTGGAACATCGAAATGATTCTTTTAGTTGCCGTCCTTATCACTTAGAGAATGGCAGCACCATCTGCCCAGACACCCAAACGAAAAACACGGGGGTTGTCTACACCCTCCCTTTCTGAGATTCATCATCTACCCTGCGCAATCCATCACCCATCAACTCCTGTTCATCCGACTCCATAACCATCTTGCTCCAGAGCTTCTCACTGGGAGGGTGGAACGGGTTAGAGGGAAGATAGGAGGTATAAGAGTCCACTGGGAGGGTTTTAAGAACACCTGCGAGCACACACACAGTCTAGGAACACCAGGGACCCTTCGGGGTCCTGACTCTCCAACACAGCCTAGGTGGCACTGGTAACTAGGGAATAAGACTGACCGTGTCAGGTCAGGGTGCTCAGTGAGTATAAGGGGCAGTTCTTCTCTCGCGACCAGGGACAAAGTAGACTTGCTCGGGCACTGGTGAATTCAACACCCTCCTCAGGGACTCGGGCCTTCGTCCCTCTGCTCTGCTGTCCTGCGTCGGTTAGCTGTGTCCTCAGCGACCTCTCCTCACGGCCACAAAAGGAGCTGCCAGACTTCAACACATCGCGTGAAGTCTCAGCACTGGCCAGTCAAAGAAGCATCTCGCTCTGTGAGGCCCTCCCTTTTCGTCGGGGAGGAAAATCTTTCCCAGGAGCCCCTCAGCCGACGTTCCCATTCTGTCTAATTAGCCGGAAGGTCAAAGCCACCCCAGAACCTCGAGGGCGAGGACAGGGCTGCCTGCGCGTAGCTCAGCCTTCGTGGGACGAAATCAGCTCTCAGGCCCATGAGCGCTGGCTGGCCCTGACACGTAATTACAAGGACGCTTGAGTGACGTATCGGTAGTTTCTTTCTTAAGACTCCTCACAGTAACTTTACTCAGATATGAATTAAATTTATACCAAAGTTCTCAAGAAAAATATACCCCAGTACTATATGGACAGTTCTGAAATATCCCTTTAATTCATCTGAGTAACACTTTCAGAATCATTGTGTAGCAAGCAAGGACACTTGTCAATTTTCGTATTATTCACAAAGGGCATAGATTTCTAAAAAGTGATCACTCGGTTTTGGATATTATCTCCCAAAATGAGTGAGAATTAATTAATGCTATGTATTCATTCAATCTGCTTGTGCTTTACAGAGAGCGATAATAACCTTTATTTTTCTCAAAGGAAACACGCAGGCAGCTAGTCAGTCACGAGCAGGTGCCCGGGGAAGTTCAGGGGGACCCAGCAAACTCACAGGGGCACAGCCAGGCGGTTTAAAGGGTGACGAAACCAGGACGCATTTTATTAAAAGCAAGAATTACGCTAGGGTGGCGAATTGCACATAGGCCCTCTTTAAACCGCAGCTTCCCATGGTTTCTTAAAGAAGTTTTTTTAAACTTAAAGAATATATTTTAACTTATAACCGAAGAATAACTAAGAAAAACTGAGCCCACCGAGGCATCTTTCTCCTGGTTTTCACTTTTAGGTAATATTTCTATTTGAAATAAGGTTCTCTTTCATCCTTCCTCCTTAAATTAGGGAAACCCCTGCAAGACCATGAATTCTGACCCTCGGACTGGTTAGACTATTCATTCTTATCAAGTTATTTTTCTCTATTAAAAATTAAAAATGAACTTTTACTGTCGGAAGATTTAAATAAGTGCTATGAAGCCAAACTACTGTGCCACAAAAAGAACCGTGCTGTTGACAGAAAGACGTCAAGGACGTGGGTGGTGTGAGCACTGGTCTCCGGCCCCTGCCGTCTACCAACCGCCACGTCAGTTAAACGGAGCGCCGGCGAACAAGCCTGCGTCGCAGCCGGACAGGACGATGCTTCAAACAGCGTGTCGACAATCAGACGGCTCACTTGGCAAGTAAAACGCATAATACATTTTCCTTATTAATTTCAGATCAAGAAAAGCATTTAAAAGGCATGGGGGCGCGGTTCAAGATGCAAGCGCAGGACTCCTCTCCTGTCGCACACGCACCAGGTCACAGCTATACCTGGAACAGCCCCCTTGGAACACTGGCTGCGCGCCCCGTACAGCACAAGATAAGGGGGGGCCTCGAGACAGGCGGGAAAGGCAGAGACACGGTCGTGCAGGAAGTCCCACCCCCGAAGCGGTGACCCACAGTTGGGAAGGCATTTTTTAAAAGCTTCTGACCATAAGGATATTAAACTAGAAATCAATTACGAAAAGAAAATTGAAAAAGTAACAAGTATGTGGAGATTCAATAACATGCTACTGAACAACCAATGGGTCAATGAAGAAATTAAAGGGAAATCAAAAATATCTGGAGACAAATAAAAATGAAAATGCAACATACCAAAATCCATGGGATACAGCAAAAGCAGTTCCAAGAGGGAAGTTCGTGGAGATAGAGGTCTACCTCAAGAACAAGAAAAATCTCCAATAAATGACCTAGCTTTACAACTAGAGAAACTAGACAAAGAAGAACAAATGAAGCCCAAAATCTGTAGAAGGAAATAATAAAGATCAGAGCAAAAATAAATAAACTAGACTAAAATAACAATAGAAAAAAATCAGTGAGAATAAGAGCTGGTTCTTAGAAAAGAAAAACAAGCTTGACAAGCCCTTAGCTAGACTCACAAAAGAAGAAGAAGAAAGAAGAAAGAAGAAAGAAGAACAAAGAAAGAAGAAAGAAGAAGAAGAAGGGGGAGAGCTCATGTAAATAAAATCAGAAACAAAAGAAGAAAAGTCACAACTGATACCACAGGAATAGAGGGGAAAAAATCATAAGAGACTACTGTGAACAATTATTCTCCAGTGAATTCGACATCATAGAAAAAAATGGATAAATTCCTGGGAACATACAATCCTCCAAGACTGAGTCATGAAAAAGTCAGTAACTCATAAGGAGCTGAATCGGTGATGAAAAATCTTTCAACAGCACAAGCCCAAGACAAGACGGTTTCACTGGTGAATTCTACCAAATATTCAAAAGATTTGGATACCTATCTTTCCCAAATTCTTCCAAAGAAATGAAGAATAGGAAATACTTTCGAACTCATTTCATGAGGCCACCATGACTCTACTACCAAAGCCAGCCAAGGACACCGCAGAAAAGAAAATTACGGGCCAATACCCCCAACACACACAGATGCAAAAAATCCTCAACCATGTATTTGTCAACCGAATTCAGCAACACTTTAAAAGGGTCACACGCCACGAGCAAGTGAACTTTATTCCAAGGACGCAAGGATGGCTCGGCACCCACAAGCCCATCATTACAGTTTATTGACAGAACTCGGCACGGTGGTCGTCTGGGGCGCCGGGGGTGGGGGCCCAGGGCGTGAGCAGGGACCAGCACGCAGGAACTTTCTGGAGTGACAGAGGCAGTCTGAATCTTTAACGGAATGGGGGTCACGCAGGTGTGTGCGTCTGCCAAAGCTCATTTCATCGCACGCTCGCAAAATCTGCACTGACACACGAATCGCCAGTCGAAAAGAAGGTAGCAAATAGCTCAGCCCGGATAGTCAATCGTTCATGGCCACTGTACCGATGAGAAACAGGGAAGCTCGGCGGGGTTTCAAGCAAGGGCGGGCCTGCCTGAGCCCGCATTTTGGACCTCTCTGCTCTACGGTGGAACATCGATCTTGAAGGGGTTAGACTGAAGGCTGGGGAGTCAGATGGGAGGCTTTTGCAATCATCCAGGGACATGGCGGCGGCCCGAAGTAAGACAGTGACAGCTGCATCAGGAATGCAGAGAAGGGCACAAAATTAAGATAAATGTGGGAGTGAAATGCAGACAGCCAGGAGGTAGCTCGGTAAACACCGGGTGCCTTAGAGACAAAGCCTGGCCCAGGTGAGGACAAAGGAAGGAGATGGCACTGATGAAAAGACACAGAGCGACGAGCCACGTGACGGTTCCACTCTCAACTTTTACGGCAGAGCCGTGTCACTCGTCCTATGTTTACACACTCCACAGCAAGCGACGTCGTGATGCGATTCCAAAGGTATGAAATCGCTGAGGTTCCTCACACAACGATGAAGAAGCATCGCATCTTTACCTCCCCGAGGACGTGGACCGAGAGAAAGGTGCAGCGTATTCAGCCACTTCTGGTCTCAGCATCGCGCTACGTCACCAGTCAATAAACAGAGATCAGCAGTCCGCAGTGAACCAGAAAGTCCTGGTTGTTACAAGTGGCACGATCCGTGGGAACAAATGAACCTCCAAATCCTCGAGGGTTCGTTTGGGTTTGGATTCCCGATGCCTACCCGGTGCCTGGCACGGCATTCACGCTCTGAACAAACTCCGCTGAGGTCATGAAAAGCGATACGGGTTTAGCGCCAGCAGAATCAACTGGCCTTGGTAGACAGTTCAAACAGCTGTGATTCAACAGCTGCAGGCTTCCTCTCATACGTGAGGGGAGAAATAGAGGCCAAGGAGACCAAGTAACTTGTCTGACATCACACGGCCAGCAAATGTTAAAGCCGGGAGTTGAACTCAGGCTGAAGCTTCTAACGATGATTAGAACCTCAACCTGCCATGCGTGTGCATGTGTGTGTGTGTGTGTATTTAACTTTGTTTTCATGTAGCTTTCGATATATAATCAGCAGATACGATGCCTACTTGGTCTCTGCACGGTGGGTACTGTCCCCGCATACAAAGGGTGGAGACTGTCCAATGAACCCTTTAAGCCAACGTGAAACGTGGCCAGGACGTGAAGGCTTGGGAGAAGAGGTGACATAAAGCAGAGTCACCCCTGTGAGTCTTCCCTGCCCTCGGTTGTTCTAGTCCCTTGAAGTTAAGTCCTGAGGCCAAACACCAGCCAGCCAGCCAAAGAACAATGCCCCTTATGTTTACGCTTGTTTATCACTGCAAGTATCCAGGAACTCTGACTTTTTTTTTTTTTTAGGTTATGCTAAATTACACAGGATTTTTCTTTTATTAAAAAAAGTGCATGCCCATTATTTTTACTATGTCAAACCACAATTAAATCTGAAGTCCTAAGTGGTTTTTTAAAAGAAGTGTTTCTTGAAATTCTAAATGGAAATATTGTGCACTATTATTTTACAAACGTAGGCTGCCCCGCCCGTTATAGAACATCCACCTCTTGGAATAAAAATTGAGTTCACACTCCCTGCTGACGTCATCTTTGGCCTCTGGCCGAGGTTATAAATAAAGGTGCCAGTTTTGGTCTCAGTTCTTTCTCTGAGCAACTGAACTGGGAACACTGGCTCTTTTCACACAGAAAGCCACCAAACAGGTCTCACCAAATAGCAATGCGTTTTCTTCACGGAGTCTAGTCCACTTTGGCACAAAATGACCTTAAAGAGAAAACACAATTTCCTGAGTCTCTCGTAGGGGATTTCACTCAATAAACGAGAAACCACGTGTGTATACAGTTATTGATAAACGTGCTCAGGGAAGAATTGATAATTCTCTTGAATAAATTATCTCACACATCCTGTTTATTCTTTACACTATATTATTTTATTGGAATACATGGAAAATAAGGAGTGATTAAAAAATCAGGAGCGGCTTATTTGTGAAAGCAGGCCAGGGGAAATTCTTAAAGTTAGGTTCAAGCGCTGGTCAGTTAGAAAGCAGGCCTGGAATAGCTTCCTTTCACTGAAAATGTTCTTGAAAGCGGCACGGGCCCTCCCTCCAGTCCCCATGGCTTCTGGCTGCTGGGTCCGCGCAGTTGGCGCGGCTTCTGAGGCCTAGGGCGTGTCGCCTGTCCCCAGCCTTTGCCCCATCGGACTTCGCTGCGATGTGTAACACTCCACTCACTCACTGAACTTGTGTGTATTCAGGACTATCACACAGGAAACACTTGGGATTAAAAATGACCATGACCGGTCCCCACCTGGGAAGCCACGGTTTCCGACCAAGTGTCCCCTGCTTACAGGTGCAGGCCAACGCCCCGCCCAGAAGTCTAGCTCTCCTGTCTCTGTCCTTTCTTTTTGGGCCACTCCATGCCTCCTTCGCCACTGGTGTCCTCCAGGGTCTGGATTCAGCCTTGGCTCCCCACGGGGGACCCCACTGTCGCGGTTGCACACAGAGACAGAGGTCTGGCTCTCCGGCCTGGTGCCCCATTCAGAGCCCCGTTCGGCTACCCCCTCCGGTGTGAAACGGCCTCTCCTCCTCTCCAGGACGCCAGTCAGAGGCTTCCTGCTGCCCGGAAGACGTCCCTACCAGGACCCCGGCACTGCCAAACTGAAAGCATCCCCCGCCCTCAAACGACGATTCTCCGCCCAAACGTCTCAGTTCTACGCCATGCTATCTCCTTCCCGATCTCTTTCTGAACTTCGGAATCGGGCGAGGACTCCCCTCCTTTCACCGCACGCAAGCGCATCGGGAGCGGTGGAATCCATGCGCACCCGCGGCTGCATCCCTGCATCCCTGCATCCCTGCATCCCATGTGACCACTGAAGGCTGCACTGCTGTCCCGTCTGGTCAAACAGGCCAAGGAGAAAGACGCGTGTCACCACTCGGCGAGTTTACCGAGAGCAGCTGCACTGCCATCGCTTGTCTAGAAAACGACGCGAATAAACATGGAACCACGTAACTGAGTAAGTTATAAAAGTAACAGATATAATTCCTATTTCAAGACACAATTCACCATCGCAATCAGTTAAAATCATATATAACAAACACAAAGTTAATTTTTAAATTACGTCTATTTAAAGGTTAAAAATTAATCAAGTCTCATGTACTACTTGCAATATTTCTATAGTACATGATACCTAACATTATGTCTTTAGGATTTAATAAGTCTCACATATGCCCAGCTTGTTCAAATGCACATATTTTAGCCCACTGAAAATGAACGCCGATCTAATAAATAATGCTGCTAATCTTGCCTCCTGTAGCTCCCCCTTAACACACCAGTGGGCCCTCGCCCCCACGCAGCAGCTGGAGATGAAAGGGAAGATTTCCCATGGTCACTTTCACGTCTATTCCATCATCTTTTCATCGGTTTTCCTGGCCGTCCTTTGAGCCCCGTTCTTTTACAAGGGGTCTCTTTTTAGATCAATCCATATTTCCATAATCCACACTGCTGTTTCCCCCTCTCCTCCCCAGGGCGGACTAACCCCACATCCAGAACCATGGCTTACAACTGCCATTAAGCTGGTAACAATCACAAGATAACAAAAGAACGGGTGGGGATGAGGCTCGCTAATACCATATGTTGATCAAGTCCAGCATTCTCAGCTCATAGAGAATATTTTTTAAACTCCAAAATTTTAATAGTGCAATGCCTTCCTTTCTACATATTCTCCCCAACCGCATTTCAAGCTTTGATTTTAAGCATTAGTAAACAACCCAGTGACATTACTTTAAAAGAGCTTATCCATTAATAATGTTCTGAAGGGGGGAGGTGAGAAAAACCGAAGTAAAAGGTAATGTGGCAATTTATGGGTTGGTACTGATTCTGGTACCCACAAGCCTCACTCAACGCCGGTTCCAAGAAATAAGTTCCCTTGAAAGGTTTTTTTTCTTATTTCCATCCTTTGTTTCATAGTTAACACCTTTTAACTTCTTTTTAAACTAAAAATTATAAATATTTTGAAAGGTAACATTGTGAACTGGCAGACACTTTAATGTCCCAATAGTATATTTAATTTTTTGCTCTAGATTTGTGAAAAATTGCTTCTCATTCATAAGCCTGTCACCTTGAAAAATTATTTTTCAACTTCTTTCCTCAAAGATTTAGAACACTTTATAGGACTAAATTACAAATTTACTTGTCAAATGTTTACTGCTTAATAAAAAGGAATTTTTTGTGAAAATACATTTATCTCCTTAAGTCTGTACCATCTATTATTACTTAATTTCTATAGATTACTAAGTAATGTCAGACCTTCCAAGATTGATGGGAATCACCTGCATGGTTTCGCTGCCATAAAAATAAATAAAAACCTCACCTCTGAGAGCTTATTAAAGTAAAACCTGTTCACCCTTCAGCAAAAAAATAAGGTCAATTTTCAGGGGCTTTCAGATTTTATTATCTAAAATGTATGTGAAAATAGTGTTTTCAATAGGAGTTTGCTAGACTGTAGTTCTGTCTTCCAATAAAATTTCTAAAACAGTAAAATTTCTAAAATATCAGTTTTTTTCAAATAGCCCTGTTTGCAAGAAAATTTTTAAATTTTAAAAGTAGTAAATATAAGACAGCAGATGCAATAAGAATGTAATCACATTTTGCCTTGAGCTCCCTCATACTGCATCTATAAAAGAAACAAATCTCGTCTACAAACAGAAAGATGGAGAGAGAAAAATATAACTACAATGATAATCGTCGATTTAATTTTAAGCACTTTCTGCATGCTTGCAATTATAATGTTTTATTCTGATTCTTCATTTGTAGACACAAAAATGTACAACAAAGATATCATTTGAGTATCTAAAACAAACTGATAACAAATAATGGACATTTTAGGGTTATTAAGAAAGATCACTGAAAAAATGTTTGAATATGAAACAAAGTATGTAGTCATGATATGATTTTCATTCTCTTATACTACCATTTCATTAAAAATTAAAAATGAATTTGCTTAGAAATATGTTTTTATGTAATATATATTCTCGTAGGGGTAGTGAAAGAAAAATTGACTACTACGCCTCAAAAAGTGATTCAAGAAATTGAATTCCTTTCATTTGGAAAGACAGTAGTTGGTACAGGATACAATTAAATCATTTTCTGTGTGTGTGTGGTGGGATCAACTTGCAGTTAAAAATGACAGAATCAAGTCCAAACAAGCAAAAAAACAAAAAACAAAAAGAAAACTTTAAAACCACATATCCATAATTTGTTTAAACATTTATTTTGAAAGTATTAAGATTTAATAAATTATTTGCAAATAATTTAGATCTTCTTTATGACTGATACAAGAAAAAATTTTAAATGTCCAGCCATCAATTGACCTCAGTTCCAAATCATGAAAGACTTGATTCATTCTGACCACATCCCTTTCAAATCTTTAAAAGAAAATATATTTGCATCAGTCCAATTTCTAAAAAAAGGTCTTTCATTTTACCAAGATGTAACTGGGAAAACTGATTACATGACCAAGGCCGAACTTGAGGTGTCGTATCTGAGAAAGGTGCTTGTGCCACGAGCCTTGTCAAGGCTCGTGGAAGGCACGAAAACAAGCTCTTCTCACGGAAACTACAAGGACCCCCGGGAACCCGGTCTGAAGCCCAGCCCGCAGACGCCAGCCTCACAGGTGCTAGAGAAGGCCCATCCTCGACGACTGGGGGCCTTGGCCACGCTTGGGAACCTCGAGAAGGGAAGCATGTACAAAGTTACAGGCAGCGCGTGTAAAGCTTGGGAAAGGCAGTGTCTCGGGTCTGGTTTCCTAGCGTTGGGATAACAAACCACGGGGGCTTTTTAGAAGTCCGAGCTGAAACTCTTTATGAAAACTAGTAGTTGTTCTGCGTGGCACGGCTCTAGATGCGGAGGGTTAGAGGGTAAATTCGCCCCCTTGCGGCGCGATGGAAATAAGCAGGCTGAAGAGAGTGGGACGTGTCTTATTTTCGTTACCTGAAAATCGTTCCTGGACATTATTATGGTTGCAAGAGCAAGAGGAGGACTATAAGGAGGACTGGGAAAGACTGAACTGGACCCAAAGAGGGCTGATTGTCTTCAACGGGAAAAAGCCATTGTCCCACTCAAGCTTCGGAGGGCTCCGTGCCTTTTGTCGCCTGTAAGCTGTTGCACGACGCTAAGTTGCAGATAAGCAGTGGCGGAGCAAGCGTGTCCGTCACAGGCGTGTCCGATGGAGGGGCACCCGATCCCCTCCTCCCTCACCCCCCATGCAGAGAAGCCACTTTTGCTTCTGTTAGCACGTTTATTACAGCATTCTGATGTCTCTTATAGCATGGCGGGACTTTGAACCCTCCTTTGGACAGGCTGTAATGTTTTACTGGTAGCCTCATCCATTAGTGAGTTTAAAAAGACTTCAACAAAAATAAAATCTTATACATATTTGTAGTAGAGTCATAATTTTATCTTCTTTTAAAATTACTCCTTAATACTAGTCCCAGAGACACTTAGTCTAGTGAAGTAAACAGAAAGAAAAAGGATGACAGATCTAATAAGTGCCATAATGTGGGAAACATAAAATGCAGAGGGAACTCCCAGGAGGTCCATTCAGTCCAGACCTGGGACATAAAAAAGGCTTCTTGGAGGAAATGACCTTTAGGCCAAGACAGAAAGACAGGCAGGGGCGAGTGCAAACAGGAGATTAGCATTTCAGACGGAGAGACTGCATGTTCAAAGAGAGAATGTAAATGAATGGTATATAATGGGAACGAATGTTCACTATGAAACACGGGCCACATTTTAATAGAGAAAAAAGGCAGATAGAGAAAGAGGAGGCTAAAGGTGTAAACAAAGGACTTGAAACAAGGGACTTGATCCCGCGGAGAAGGTTGGGCTTTATGCCAGCGGTGTCAACGGGGAGCCTTGAGTGCGAGGAAGTCTTTCTTTGGACCACGGGCTCCAGAGCCACGGCCTCTGGCTTGGACTGCTGCCCTGCTCCTTACTGGCCGTGTGCCTCCGGCCATGCAAAGGGGGCACACGCAGCAGCTCTGCCAAATGGGAACTCGAGTGGCCCCTGAACTCACGGGCTCCTGGGCGGGTGAAAGGGGCTACTGCGGGCGCGTGGAGGGCTGCCCGCACGTCGGAAGGAACCGCGGCGGCAACTGGAGCAGGGGCAGTGGTCTTTCCGACAGCCCCTGCTGTCGTCTTGCAGACCACTGGGGCTGTGCTGCGGGAATGGCTCGCACAGAGCCCAAACCAGGGGGGCTGATGCCATCTCTTCGGACTACGTAACACACAGCTCTCAAATCATAAAGACTGAGAAAAAACTATCATGATAAATATTTTAGAGCCCATGAAGTGAGTAGGATGCAGGTTAAAACTGCAAGCAGAGACAACGGTCTAGCTCAGTGGCTACAGCCTCACGCCTTTGAGTTGGACAAACCTGCCGTCCCGGGCAAGGCTCTGACTCAGTTTCGGAGATGAAACTGTCAGGACTGGGAGAATCTGAAGATAAAATGAATTGTGCACATAGCGCCCTGCACATGGTAAGAGCTAAAGAAACAGGTCTGTAAGAATTGTCATCCCTGAGGCAGTTTCAGGTCCCATGAAAAGGCTGTTTGGGAAGACGCAGACGGTTACCATAGGGGTGTGGGGAGACGTAAGAATGAGAAATATGCAGAGAACACTGTGTCATCTGCCGTACTCAGAAGAGTCACCAAGAAGCACACAACAAAGCTATTCTTCAAGGCCCTTGGCTAGACTCCCATATAAAGTTTGATTTCTTTGGACATAAAGTCAAGTCCTTAGACAGAGTGGAATCTAAAACTTCTTTCAGCTCTAACCTTCGAAAGGTCAGTGGGAGCAGCTATGAACTGGAGCCCTGGGGTTAGGAGGCTCCTCGCCATGATACGGTTAACTGCCTTAGTGCCTTACTAAGTACGTGAGGGCTTATTAACGTTCCACTGAGCTCACGAATACAGAGAACAAAGCAACGATTCAGCCCCGACTGAGAAATTCCTGTCTCCAGTGTAGCGGTCACAAAGAGGAAGAGCGGAGTCGGTCTCCCTGATAAATCCACCATGGCCAGGCTCAACAAGTGACACCATCGCTCTTACGTGGGCCAGAGTTAGGTCGCTTCAGGCCCCTCAGAATTCTTGGGGAGGCTTAAGAGCTGGAAACCACACACACACACACACACACACACACACACACACACACACACACCCCCGGACAGGAGGTTTGTTCTTGGGTCAGTGGACAAGAGAGAATTCAGAAGACTGAGAGAAGAACAGTATCTAAAAATGGTAAAATGAGTCAGTAAGGCTTTGACCTAACTATGCACGACTTGGGGACCCACCCAACCAAGCTTCACATGTCCAAACCACGTCTTCACTGTAGGGGCTTCTTTTATGTGCTTGAGGTGTTTATAAATCTATTCTTTCTCTAAAGGGCTAAAAATTAAGAGTGCACACCATCTTCTTACGTGAAACAATAGTCTTGCATTGCATGAGACCCACCCAATACTCAACGTGCCCAAGCACCTGCATTTTGGGTATAATTTCCTGGTCTTATACACTGATTCTGCATGGAGAAAATTACTGTTTCACACATTCAGGCATGTGTGTGCCTAATGGTTTCTGAATGAACCGCTTTAAACAAAGCCTTTTATCAGCTTTCATTTTTGTAAATTATGACAAGTATGGCAACTATATCTGTGAATTTAATTAATGGTTAAGTTTGTGGTTTTATAATTTTATAATTTTAACAGTGACAAGGACTGTTTTATCCCATTTCTTTGCAGACAACTAAAAGGAACCTGCTCATCATTTGCCATAAAAAGTGCTAATTTCTATTTAAATTTAATTTGTATTTTTAACCATATATTATACAATTCACTTCCAAAGTGATAAATCTATAACATAAACTTTTTAATCTAAAATACACATTTTTAAGTAATTTTGACATGATGTTTGCAAACCTCATGTCAAAATAATCAGTGTGCCCATACTAAGCACTTAAGGAGCTGTGTCAGGCTATAATTTAAAAAACAATGGAATAAACTCATCCCGAAGTCTCTCATTTCCTTTTAAGAAAATAAAACTACAGGTGAGAGTTATTTAAAAATAAGAAAATGCTGTCGATTCCCCGTACAGAGGTAAGGGACTCGGGTGTCAGGTCACGGGGCAGAGCGGGCCCCTCGTCTGCCGAGCCGCTGCTCACTGCTAAGGAGAGAGAAACGACAGGAGGGCATTCAGCAGCATGTAGAGAAGCCAGTTCTTTCTCGTGGAAAAAAATTTTAAGTGTTCCCAAATACACAGTCCACCGAGAGATTTTAAATAGTGTAAGATGATGATACATCTAAAATACTTGGCTCCCATCGGTTTCATCCCAAGGGCTTCTTCGTGGCCCAGGCACTGGGCGGCTGGTAAAGATTTCCCACGTGTATTTTCCCCACGTGGCTTTGCTCTGAGTTGATCATGGGCAAATACTCATAGCAATTGATGTGTAGCAGTAGCAGCGGTAACAGGGTAGTAATCATAACACTGCAATTTTAAATGTTTAAAAAGTACGGGATTCCAACCTGGTCTCCAAAGTCCTCCGGGAACTTCCACAAAACCACCGGATCTGTGAAGAACCAACACATGACATTACACAGAGGAAAGCACAGAAAACAAACAAACAAACAAAAACACTTCTACAGCAACAGTCATTAAAATACCCAATTAAAGTCAATTAAAATTGTCAAACCTATTTCTTAAATAATTTTTAAGTTTTTCTTTAAATATTTACAGTGGATGAAGATCAAAATTAAATAGTTTTATCTTTAAGACTTTTAATGACCACTGGAACAGGAAGAAATAAAATAACAAATTATTAAGAATCATTTCTTTGAGCAACACAGTTTTTATTTGTATACTTAAGTTTTTAAGATTATGAACTATAAATTTTCAGATTTAACTGCATTAATATATTGGTTTTGATTTGAAAAGTAAAACATAAATGTGGTAAATATGTAATCAAATATATTATAGCCCTCAGAGACTGGACCAAATATATGACCTTAAATTTCCATTTAAAATACTAAGGCTGTAATAATGTTTGCTTATATTAAAGTTCACATTGGAAATCCCATGTTTGCAACTCTATAAAGCATTTTTTAAAATAATAGCTAAGTTGGTAGGTATAAGGCAACAAGTTTACTTAAAATATAATTGATATTTTCAGGGCATTTCAGGCACATTTTTGTAATATGTCTGGTTACTCATATATAAAAATCAATGTTGTCTTATAAATATTCCCACTGGGTTTTCACTTTCATTATTTTTCACAATATGTCTCTTCTACTTTAGTATAATAAAAGAAGGCCTGTTAATTAGCATTAATAAATATTTTGTGCATCTACTTATTTTTTTAATTCTGCCAAAAATAAATTTCTGAGCACTGTAAATGTGGTTTATAAAGATAGTGTGCAATGGATAATATACCTTCTAAAAGAGCCTCTGAAAGCCCAAGACAACATAAGTAACCAGCACAAGCAATATGACAGGATCTGAAGTCTACTCCAAGGGGAAGGACTCAGTGCATCAAAGATATCACTTTATGTATGTACCCTGAAAAATTACAATGCTAGGCCAGTATTCCCACAGTTCCATACCGCTTCTTAAAAATATATTCCCAAGAGCGCACCATTTTAAGTCTTTAATTCCGGAACTCAATAGTTACTGACCAACGTTTTCACCAGGAGCTGGCTCCTCCTGTTTTATTACTTAAGTTGGAAAACTTTTTATTTTTTCAAATATTTTAACTTAAAAAGAAAGCATGCTTTCTACTGTTAACCTTTTTATGTATTAAAAAAATAAAAAGGCTGGCCCTAACTGTTGTGGCTCCACGGGCTGGGCATCATCTTGCAAACCACAAGGTCACAGGGTTCAATCCCCAGTCGGGGCACAGGCCTGGGTTGCAGGCTGGGTCCCCAGTAGGGGGCATGAGAGAGGCAACCGATTGGTGTTTCCCTCCCTCTTTCTCCCTCCCCTCCCCCTCTCTAAAATAAATAAATTAAGTAAAAGAAATTAAAAGGCTCTATAAAAATTCAAAATCATTAAAAACATACAAATCATGCATTACAAATTTATGAAGATGTTAATTGCTTTCACGAAACACAAAATGCACACCTTTCTACAATAAATGTGACATGGACTATAGATCATCAAAAAATACTCAGATATGAATGTCCTGTTAAAGATTATATTGAAATATATACGTAATCTCTCTCTATATAGATAAACATATAAAATCTGTAGAAGTTTTACCAAAATGGTAATTATTGAGATCTGAATTTCATATAAGTATCTGATGGACTCTTCATGAAATATTAAACAAAATGTATTACCTGAGAAATCAATACAATAACTGATGGCCATAGAAACACATCATCATGAAGAACTGTAGACAAGTCCTTTCTTGAAACTAATGCCGTTAGAGTTTCAACGTGAAGATCTGAACCATCCCTCTGAAACAACCTCGATCTTACAGCAAGCATTTGAGAAAATGCTTGCGACAGGCTTCTTGCACTTCGGTCCTAAAACCAGGACACCTGTCTCCCCGCACGGCCCCAAGAACCGGCCCTGCTGCTTGGGGCGCCACCCCATTGGGTCTGCCCATCCCTCTTCCCACCCCTCACTGCGCCGCTCAGGGTCTCTGCAGCATCTGCTCTTTCACAGAAGAACAAGTGGACACATAAAAATTGCGCTCATTGGTGCAATCCCTTAGTGGAAAATACCCAACTCCGTTTCTGTTCACTACATGAATTTTACACTTCAGCACCCAAAATTTATTATAATCATGAGCATCTGTATTTTTGAAATGGATTAACTCAGCGGCTGCCCATGCCGTTGGATTGTCACCGCATCTGACCCATCTCTGAAGTGGCTTTTCAAATGTTCTACAAGGGAAGAAACGAAAGGGCCTGCGAAACATCATCTGATTCTCAAATTAATGCACAAGGGCGGAATTTTCTGCCCCCCGACGACTACTTTCCAGACACCAGGCCTGCTCTGCCCAGTGAGGTCAAGGTGACGCTCACTGTCAATGGGTGAAAGGCGAGTGTGACCAGGACTGGGGCCGCTGGTGACGGCTGACCCCCACCGGCCTCCTCTCCGCTCTCCCGTCTGCCAGCCAGTCAAGGGGCCGTCCTGTCTTGCTTTAAAAAGAAACTTTGCCACCAACAATCTAGACACTAAATAAATGCGATAGGAAAAATACACACTTGAATTTTACATAAATATAGTAAATTTCTTGTTTTAATAAGATAATGTCTCAGTGTGATAAAAACACGTACACATTTTTATTCAATCCAAGAATTTGGGAGGAGAACATTTAAGGTGGCATTTGTGCATCAGCATCACAAGTATTCCAAAGTCACGATCAAGGCTTTTTAAAATGTCACATGAGATGACTTCAGTAACATTTTCCTTTGCAACCAGACTTTCACATTTTTTGACCCTTAATTGAAACAAAAATTAAAATAAAATGCTAGCATGATTCAACTACACTATTTTAAAATATAAGAAAACTCTGCAACCTGCACAAATAAATATCTACTTAATTATCTGGAATTTATGATATCTTTAGAATTACACATTTGTAAAATCAGTTTAGAGACTGTGTTAGAGCAAGAGCAAGGAGTTAGATAACTGCAGTTAAAACTATATTTTTTCCAGCTTTGTTGAGATACCATTAATATATAACATTACATAAGTTTAAAGTGTGCAATGTGGTGATTTCATAAATGTATACATTGTAAAATGTTTACCACAGTAAGGTTAGCTAACATACCCTTTACCTCACATAATTACTAATTTGTTATTTTTGTTTTGTTGTTATAGGGAGAACAGTAAGGCTCTACTTTCATAGAAACTTTTGAGAATACATATGATATTGTTAACTATTGTCACCGTGCTGTGCATTCGATTCCTGTGCCTTCTTTGTCTTGTGACTGAAAATTTGTACCCTCTGACCAACATTTCTCCGATTCTCCACACCCCTCAGCCCCTGGCAGCCAGCCACCAGGGGTTTCTTTGAGGTCAAGGTTTTTAGATGCTGCATGAATGAGACCACACACTATGTGTCTTTTTCTGTCTTATTTCACTTAGAATAACGTCTTCGAGGTCTACCCGTGTTGTTGCAAATGGCAAGATATCTCCTTTTAAGGTTGAAATATATATATATATAAATATAAAATATGTCATTTGATGTCATATATATATATATATATACACACACACACACACACACACACACACACACAAAATCACGTTTTCTTTACCCATTCATCCACTGATGGGCATTGAGGTGGCTTCCGCATCCTAACTACACACTTGACTTTACCAGTGTGCTGCTTCTTTCCACAGTTAGTATCCTTCGTTTCTTTTCTTATGTTTTCCCAGTAAGTATCCTTCTCTTCGGCTTGGAGAAATCATTTCAACAATTCTTGTAGGGAAGGTATAGTGGTGAACTTCCTCAGCCTTCATTTGCCTGCCCAGGTCCTTATCTCACCGTCTTTTCTGGAGGTCAAGCTTTGACGGGTCAAGCGTTCTTGGTTGGCAGTCTGTTTCTTTCAGGGCTTTGAACATATGATTCCTTTCTCTCCTGGCCTGCAAGGTCTCTTCTGGGAAGTCTGCAGATAGTCTTGGCCTGAAAAGACTGTTTTTTTTCTTGATGCTTTTAAAATTCTGTCTTTAATTTTAGACAGTTTTATTATAATGGGTCTTAAAGAAGATCATTTTGGATTGAAATTTTGGGGTTACCTATTAACGTCATGAACTGGATGTCCAAATCTCTTCCCAGGTTTAGAAAGCTCTCAGAAATTATTTCTTTAAATAAGATTTCAACCCCTTTCTCCCTCTCTTCTCCTTCTGTGTCTCCAGTGTTATATGGAATGTTTGTCTTAATGGTGTCTCATTGAGACCTGTAGGCTTTCCCCATTTCTCGTCGTTCTTTTTTTCATAATATTCAAGTGATCTGGGTCCAAGCTCACAGACTCTTCCTTCTGCCCGGTCTCGTCTACTACTGAAGCTCTCTACTGAATTCTTCAGCTCACTCATCGCATTCTACAGCTCCGACCTTTGTTTCCGTCTGGTTCGTTTTTGTTTCTTATGTTTTTGTTGCTCTTCTCATTCTTTCCTTGTATTGCTTTCCTGATAAGTTTAAATCGCTTATCCATGTTCTCGTTTTCTAAGCATCACTAGAACGATTATTTGGAACACCTTCCCTCCCAGGAATTTCCTGGGTCTCCCTTCCTTTGGGACCAGTCACTGTACTCCTTTGATAGAGTCACGTGTCCCTGGTTCTTCATGACCCAGGTGGCCTCAAGTAGGCGTCTGCACATTGGAACACGCAATCTTTTCTTCCAGGTTGTACACACTGACCCCCATAAGAGGAGACGTTCACCTGCAGGTGGGGCAGTATGAGAGTGTGCAGGGCACCCGGTGCTGGGGCATGGGTGGCCCCAGGTCTGGGGCAACGTGATGGCTTGTCAGCTCATGTCACTGAGCTCACGTCATTAGGGTCCACAGCGTCTATAACTGTGTGGTCCTTTGCAGGTGCTGCAGGGGGTCCCCTGAGGCTGCAAGGGCTGAGAGGGTCTTCAGTGGCACTGTCGGGTACAACAGCATAAGACCAGAGTGAGCAGCGGCAGTGACGGTGTCAGCAGTGCACTCTAGGCTTATACGTCCATGTCCCTTGCCAGTCTCTGGGTGGCTGACGCTGAAGCAGAACCTTTGTGTGGTACCCCAGAAGGCTGGGGAGGCTGGCCACCTATCCCGATACCAGATGGGGGACTCCTTCGGGGGGAGGGGGGGTCCCTCGTGGCGCTGAGTGACACTGGACCGGGAGTTGGGACGAGGCCTGCCAGGCGCAGCCAGTCCCCCTCTGGTTGCCTGTGCCGCCGCCGTCCCGCGAGTGGCTCCAGGGCTCTCCGAGGCTTCTTTCGTTCACGGACACCTGTTTAACTGTCGGTCTCTGCGGGGCACGGAGGGTGCAGTCTCCGGCTCTGCCATCTTGCTGATGTTGCACGCACAGAGTTATAATTTTTACTATATTTGCCCGAATAGTTTGCAAACTTATGAATTATTGTAATTTTATATCCAGTCTGGCTGAAAGAGAAGTATTTAGGGAAAAACTCATTCCCTCATTAAGGGCCACAGAAGGCCTAGGTGAAGCCAGGGACCCAAAGGCCCAACCCCCTGCCATTTTCCCTTGGGATGCACCCCGCCAACACAGACTTAAACGGCACTGGTAGAAAGATGCCACCCATTCCACCCAGATAATAATCTCCGCTGTTCCATCCGGGAGATGCCATCATGCATTACGTTGTGTAACGTTACTGCCTTCACAACAACTAGTAACAGTGAAAGCAAAAACAAATTCATTGCTAAAAAATGTTACATTCAGATTCCATATAATGTAATAAAACACAGTCAGGTGCTTGTACAAATTGTTTTAAAGCTAACATACAGTTAATAATACAAAATGTTCGCGTCTTCTTAAAGGCCTACTTCAGCAGTTCTCAAACTTTAGCTTGTACCAGAGTTTCCTAGAGAGCCTGTTCGGTCACAGACCCCTGGGCCCCCCGTTGCGGGCCTTCTGAGTTAAGAGGTCAAAGATGGTCTGAGAACTGCTTTTTTTTAAACAAGTTCCCAGGTGCTACCGATGCTATTGATCACTCTGAGAACTTTGAGAAATGGTAGAATAGACCATGTGTCTCACAGCGGTTAGCATTATGCATCGCATGTTAAAGAACTTAATACTGGTTGACTAAAAACATACTCTTTAAAATATGGCAATGAATAATTCAGAATTCTCTTTATTTTATTTAGCAAAAGGCGCATCTTCAGAAGGTGAGGAAAAAACATCACCCAGGAGAGTTACAGTGGGATGGGGCTCTAGCAAGAAAAATGTTACCAAAACGTTTTAAAAACCATTTCTGTGCTAATAATTGATATTAGTATTATAACTCTAGTTCTACCTTTTGTGCCTTCCTCCAATGCTTTTTTCACAGAATTTAGGCAGTTAGTTCCAATTTGAACAACAGAAAGGTAACTGTGGATGTAAAAAGTAATTTAAGGCCTGTTTTCTTTTTTTATCCCCATTGGAATTTAAAAAAAAAAAAGAAAGGTTTACTGTGTATGGATAGAATCACAGAGATTCTGAATGAGAAAGGGCCTTAAAGATCCTTCGCCGCCGCAGCCCCCCTACTCAGGAGGTTATACTGTACCCCATGTCTGGAGCTGGTAACTCCGGAAGCCAAGGCTAGGCTTGCGGACACCCAGTCTCTATCAGACACCCAGTCTCTATCAGACACCCAGTCTCTATCAGACACCCAGTCTCTATCAGACACCCTTTCCGAAGCCGCTGCCGCTGCCGCACAGAAGGCGCCCTGTGAACGAACCCCGCATGCTCTCCCTTGTTGAGCTGTGATTTTATTGCTCGATGACTGCGCAGTAGTTTGAGGTATACTCACAACTATAGAAATTTTCCTTGTTATCTAGAGGAAGGTATTTTTGGCTAACCAAATATCAAAATTTTTGTAAATAATGGTCTAAACCCTACAGACTTGCTCTGAACAACACTTAGAAATTTTTTTGTGAAGAAACCTAAAAAAGGATATTAATTGCTCATAGATTCAAATCAGTGTCCTCTCATTCTAGGTCTGAAATAATTCTTATTGGAGTTTGACCTACATATACAAAAACCTTAAGAAAGTGAAATCATTATTTTAAGATGTCTGATTTTATAACCAGCTGCAAAAAAAAAAAAAAAAGGCAGAGGTCATGCTTCTACTTATTGCTGTACATAAAGTACATATTTAGAATAAAAAACAGGCAATTTGGGAAATTTGTCAGTTTGTTTCACCTCTTAAAAATGTATACAAGCAGGTGAGGGGAACAATGGTGGAAAGAAGGGGAAGGGGCTAGACAAAGAACATGTATGAATGGCCCACAGACATGGACAACAGTGGGGGATCAGGGGGTGGGAGGGGCAGAGGAGGGGGAAGAGGGAAAGACTGGGACAACTGTAATAGAATAACAGTAAAAAATGATTTAAAAAATATATACAGCAGTGGATGCAAAAGTATCCAACATAATGGCCCCACTGTGGTTCTTCCCTAGGAAGAATCATTTGGATAATCAAATGACTCCTACTGTAAAACTGTTTCAGTGCTTTTGAAACTCAAACCATAAAAGCAATTCAATGGGTAAGTCTAGCCTTCCTAAATGATTCTTCCCACAATTATCTAAAGTTAACATTACAACTCAAAACAACGAAGCTCATCTTGCGCAGATGTAAGTGAATGTGAGCTAAGGTAATGAAAACGGAACTTCAAAGAACTTGAACATATAACCTGTAGCAGGTTAGACACATCATTTTGCTATTTCCATTCCTTTTAAACAAGACCTATGAAAATAGAATGAAAACCTTCATCAATCACCTGAGAGAGTAATTCCAAACACATAGAGTAATTCCAAACTTAACCAAACAGGGCTAATGGGTGAGAATTGAATTGAAAACACCTTGACAAAGAAAGCAATTTCTTTTCTTCACACTCTTCTGAAGCTGTGGGTGATCACGGTGATCGAACCATCAACACGGAGGGGCCATCTGTCCCAAGGGCCCTTCATGAGAGTTTTTTTTTTTTTTTAATCAGCAACAAAAAAAGGGAACACAATGCTGTGCCACAGATGTTCAATCTTGATTAATCTATGACACGAAACTTACAGCTGAGAATCAACGTTTTGACATTTTTCGGATATCAATAATTAAAAGCCAACAAAAAAGTTTATACGAGCACACAGGGAGGAAAAAGTGAATGGGCTGCTGATAGGAAGGTGGTCTTGTATGTGAAACCTGAAACTCCTTTAGCTCAGCGGAGTTGCTCATCACATCCGAAAGCAACAGCTTTCATCACGGTTCCCTGGACAAGGGGAGCAGCCAAGAAGCCAAGCTTTAAGTTAGCCTCAGACTAGCATTCGAGACTGTTTTTTTAAACATACTCTGCCTACAAGTATATGATTAAATAAAAAGGAGCGTTTCTATTCACAGTATTCATTATACTTCAATCTTCGGACTAAAATACACTTTCAGGAATACAGCATTAACATGAAACCTCAGAAACATAAAATTATGAACCTCATGAAAAAGTTTTATTTTATTTATAACATTTAAAGTAATTTTCATTTTGTTCTAGAAATAGCTGCAAGCTGAAGAGCAAACAGAGTCGAAGTTTTTCTTGTCTGACGTGTAGTTCGAAGTAGGTTAGACTCGCGGCACTCTTAGAGATGAGAGTCTCAGCCATTTTTAAATACGCCAAAGTTGATGCACAGACTGTACGAACATAAAAATGATTCCAACTTATCAAAATGAAAATCAGTGTGAGCTGTACCAAGAATAACTGCTAGAACATCTAAAAACTGATTTTACAATAAAAAATGCAACTAAAAACAAAATATTAAAGAACCAAATTAAACAATGCATCTTGTTTGATTCAGAATACTTCCAAGTCACAATAAAATTACATGTAGAAGAAACATGGCTTAAAGCTCACTAAGAGGCTTGCTGTAAGCACAGCAGCCCCTTAGCTGCGACACCTTTGCTCCTGCAGGGCCTCGGAAGGGCTTCCGTGATGCCGGAGTGAGGACACCCTCCGGTACGTGGTCAAGGCAAGCACACTCGCCCTCGAGGGAGGCACGCTCAGCCCAGCTCTGCCCCAGTATGAGCTCGCCACTCAAAGTTACCAGGTAAAATCCAAAGCCACAGCAGACAAACAACAGAACTAGAGCCCCTCCCTTCAAAGGCTGAAGATACTAAAATTATCTAAAAGAGTACACATAATAAGAATGCGTAAAATGGTTAGAGAATAAAGATTCAAACAGAAGCAATGAGGTTCTTTTCTAAAAAAACCAGTTGTGAAAATAACTAGAACTTCAAGAAATAAATATATATATATAATCTATGAAATTCAAAGCTCAGTTGATGAATAAACAGTAGATTATATACAACTGAAGACAGAGATAGTGAGCTGAATCGGACATAAAAGATATTAAACAGAATCAGGCACAGAGAGACACAAAAAAGAGAAATATAAAGGAGGTTAAGAAAAATGGAGATTAGAATGATAATATAAATCTATTTAGAGTGCCAAAAAGATTAGACCTAAGAGAGTGAGGTGTATAAAACAAGAGGAAAATGGAGTAATATTAGAAGAAATGATAATTAAATTTTCCAAAAGCGGTGAAAAACATGAATCTTCAGAATTAGAAATTATACTGAAGCAAGATCTCAACAAAGACACAACGAGGCACATTATAATAAAACTATAGCATACAAAAGGTACAGATATCTTTAAAAACCATCATAGAGGAAAACAGATAAATATCTATATAATCACATTCTATACATAAAACATTGACAACAGACTTCCCAAAAGCAGCAATGGCATCTAGAAGACAGTGGAATGATGTACTTGAAACTTTTGAAAAAGTATGTTTGCCTTTTGAGAAATGTATATACAGGAACGTGGGCAAAATAAAAATACTTTTAGAAAGACAAAACTTGAGAGATTTACCAAAAATAGACCCTGGCTAAAGAAACGTCTAGATTACAGAATCAGAAAAAAAAATTTTCCCCCAAAGAAAAATGTGAAATACAGAAAGCGAAACATTTCACACACCCAGATATAGGCATATATGCAACAACATTTACTGAAGCATTGTTTGAAACTAACGAAACCCTGGAAATAATCTCTATATCCATTAGTATGGGCATGGTTACATCATTATTATCATTCTATGAAATACTATACAGCATTGAAAAAGAATAAAGCCTTAAAAAAAATTATACTTGGTTCATAAGAAGAAGAAAAAAACCTCTGAAACGTAGTGTTAAATAGAAACAAGAAGGCAACTTGAGGGCAGAGGGATCCAGGGAAATAGGCCTTCTAAAGCATTAAAAGGAACTTAGCCTGCACTCTAGAAAGGAGAGTCACATAAGAGTCTGAGTAGCAGCGTGACGTGCTCTGACGCACTGTAACAGGACCGTCTGGCTGCTATGCCGAGTAAGCTGAAAAACAGCGATGTAACGAAGCCAGTTACAAGGTTGCCGCAGTTATTCACATAACATATAATATGAACCTCCTGGTAAGAGAGCTTAGATCTTATACATCATTGGGGTTCAGGCATATGTGGACAATTTGGGCTAAAATACAAGGGAAGGAAGCAGATAAAATAAAACTTACAAGATGACCCACCTCCCTGAGTCCAAACGCGACAGGAACCGAGGGTCGAGACCCCCCCGACAGACTATGCAAGACGGAGCAGGAGCGCGCCCTGACCCCTGGCTCTTAGTGACATGAGGGTAGCCTTGGAAGCAAAGGGCAGAGTTTTATAAAAACCAAGCTCTAATTCTGCAGAGTCCTTTGACATCGACGATGGGAAGCCACTTCCTTAGCTACCTTAATATTTCTAGAAGGGATGCACAGAAAGGTTAAAAAGAGCTATGACTTCGACCTGGGACCGAGATCTGGAAGGCACTCTGGTTGGCATTGCCAAGCCGCCAACAGTTGAGTCTAAACATCAATGCGTTGTTATATCTACTGTCGAGCTACAGAAGTCTAAGAACTTCTGGGCAATACCTTTAAAATACCCGGAGTAAAAACCAAGAAGCTTGTTCATGCAGAAGTCTAATAAGAAGCAAAATGGGTACAGCCTAGACATGACATTTCAGTTCTCAATTATGAGACGAACTTGTAAGTCTTTCTTGCTAGACGATGAAAGTAGAGATGAGAGTAGACATTTCATTCTGTTTCTAACTGAATTACGTTGTTTTGTTTCTAAAGTCCTCAGTTACGGTATCCAGAATTTCCTTGAACTAATATTGGTAATGAGGGCATATCATGAACCTCTGAGGTCAACGTTATGACTGGCAAATGGAACAATGACATTGACAACAAGAAACATTTCCTGGAGGGGGCAGAAAGCTATTAGTCTGAACTTGCTTGCAAATAATTAAGGCTTAGACTAATTTTCACCCATTTTCCTTAAAACATATAATCATCAAGTTATTGGGGATGTATTTAAAAAGACTTGGCTGCGCATCTGAAAAGGAAACCAGTGATCTCGTTGCGGGGCCCACAGGGCCAGCTTCTATGCAGACTGCAGGAGCAAATGCCATTTCACCGCGTAGCTTGCCATCAAGATTACAGATAAGTGTACAGGGGATGCGGTTGTTTATTGGAGACAGAAACAACCAGGTGGCAGATCACTGGCCAGCGGGGTCTCGAGATGCCTTGTGTTGTCTTCCTGAAGACTTCTCGAGGCCCCGCTGAAACAGGCGTGTCTCTTCAAAGTCTGAAGTTACATACACGGACTACTCCAGAGCTCTGAGCTTCCCTCCTACAGCGTCCAGTCAGTGGTAGAAAGTTCTTCTCAATGTCCAACTAAATCTCTCATAAAAGAATGTAAGTCTTTTCTCTCTTATTGAAAAGCTAGGGGAAAAAATAGATAACCCTCACAGATAATTAAAAAAAAACAAAACTCAAAAACTGTTACTGAAACTATTGCCTATTCATCACAAATTATTTCCTCTATGTAAACATAGTGGTTCTCAACCCTTTCCGATCATTAGAATGACCTAAGGAACATCTATAACAACCAAAAAAAAAAGGTGACCACATCCCAGACCACACGAGATGTCTGAAAGTTTTTAAAACTCCTGGGTGATTCTAATGTACAGCTTGGGCTGAGAATCACTGCCTTGCTCTTTCTGGACAGAAACGTTTTTCTCAAGCCTTTTAAAAATTTTCAACCTTTTTTCAAGTTTCAAACACTGGGTTCAAAATTAGAATAGAACCTATAACACCACATACAAAACATGTACTTTATAGGGTTGGTCATAAAACATCAATAAAGCAAAACTCTGTATCACATGTCCAATTTTTCCAATGACTTCATTCCACCAACACCTTAAAGTAGCATCTGAGACTAAACCCTGTGCATCTCACGGTATTAATAGGACCCAGGCACCAAAGCTCATTCAAAACTGCAGCATCAGCCTGTGTATCTAATCCGCTCCCCAATCACATCCCTTCTGGCTTCGAGACGCTGCTCTCACCCACTCCGCCCCGTTCCTGCTCGTCCAACGCTGAGCCTTATTCCCCACCGGCCCCCGCCACTGTGTTAACCTCCTTAGAAGGGTGCTCTCACTGCGCCTCGCTTCCCGGGAACACGTGCCGTGGCCCCCCGACGCTTACACTAACAAAGCCCAACTCTTCCAACTACGCAGGCATTTTACTCCTCAAATAGAACACGCCCATTTTCACACAATAACTCCTCATGTTAAGACCAGTCAGTGTAACAGAACTCTGGGCTTCGTACCTGACTACTTGCCATCTAAGTGCATCTCCCAGCACCTTCCGATACCAGCCTCCTGCCTTTCACAGGATCACGCTGTTTCCCAATGCCAAGCGTTTATTCAAGCTCCGACACGCACTACGCCCCTTCCGCGAAACCCCGGGTCCTCTTTTCTCCATCATCCCAGACGCTCCGCTTTCCGGGGACCTGGCCAGGCGGCCTTCCCGGGGCACTGCTCGGGCTGCCCGCGTTCAGGCAACCCCTCGCACCTGCGCCACTTCCTGGGAGACAGTCTGCGTTACGCTGCTGCTCTACCATCTTATTTGTGTCTCTTCACTTAAATAAAACTCCTAAAGGCAGAAATTGTGCTTTATAGTCTTGATGTATACTGTAAAAATATAGCATTTAATGCTTTTCACTGAATGTTTCATTCTCTCCATTCACGGAACATGTATAATGCATCTAAAACTCTTCCCCATCACATCTTTCTTCCAAGTACATCTCATGAATTTGCTTATTTTAATTTGCTCATTTTGACAAGCGGCCAGCCTACATTACTATAAGTCTGATTAATTCTGATTGAAAGTAATCAGGTAAAATAATGAATCAAATATCTGTGCCAAATGATGTTTAAAGGTGGCATAAAGCTAAAAAAATAAAATTTTTATTAAAAATCTGAGAAAAAAGTCAAGTTATATTTATCCACGACAGGAGACCACAGGTGATATAAATGAGGACTGCCTGCGGCAGACAGCAGGGACATGCAATGAAAGACCCCACGCCCCTTCCCGGAGGGCAGCCATTCCGCAGTCCTCACTCAGCTCCAGCCTTGGGGACTGTGGGCCCAGGGTTGACAGACACTCTTAATTTTTCAAGAGAAGCCAGAACTTTCATGGGAAAAAAAATATGTAATTTTTAAAGCGAAAAAAATCATCAAACATTTCATATATACTGTGTGAGTCAAATAAAGTATGTCAGGGGCCGTTATATTTTTTACTTCTGTGTTATGGTATGAGAATTTCTATTAGAATAGGAAAAATTCTTTAAAACTGAACATGTGTTTAAAGTAAACCACCACTTGGAAGTGTTGTATCTGTGCTGGTAGCTTTTAGAATCAAGATGCTTCTTGTTTGGTTAAGTTCACTTAAGTGTGTCACACTAAATGCATGGCAATCTCTCCTAATTTTGTCAATTCCAAAGTAATATTTTAAATAACATGAAAGTGGACAGTATTAACAATCTAGTTTCCTTGAACTTTTTGGTTTTAGGCAAGTCAGATACGGGTTGTTTAATCATCATTGGTATACACATACACATTATAGAAATCTGAGACTTATGAGATGTCTAAATTCTATCCCAAAGAAAATACACTGTCAAAACAGGACTCAGTGTGCCGCTGTACAAAGCAGCTTCCTAGAGCTCACAAACATTGCGAGGAATAATCTAAGATTATCGCCTGGCAATTCCATAAAGAACCGAAATCTCAAAGGATATCGGCCACCACAGACATTTGTAGGATAGCAAATGCTACTTCATTCTGGTAACTTCTTGAGAGTATTGATATCACACCTTGGAAGAAACGATGACCAGACCAGGCAGCCAAAGGATAAAAGCCA
>PVJD01006985.1:0-90367 GCA_004026545.1 Mormoops blainvillei | reverse complement strand
GTGCTGACTCGGCCCCGGGGCTCCTGGCCGACTTCTCGCCCCTCACACCCCCACGGGCCAGCGCCATCACTCACATCTCTGGGCCTCGCCCAACTCAGCCTCAGCCGCAGCCCGCGGGGCCCCCAGGTCACGGGCCCGCATCTCCACCAGCAGTCGCTCCACCTGGGCCAGCGTCCGGCGCAGCTGCTCGCCCGATGGGGCCGTGGCATTGGCCGGCGACAGGTAGTCTGTCATGAGCTCTGAGGGTTTAAGGAGGGGGCGGTCACGCCCAGGCCAAGGACCCTGCCTGAGCACCTTCCGCACAGCTGGGGTGGCTCCGGGCCGGCCCCGCCCTCTAACCCTCTCCCACACCCCCGCACAGCCCCCACCCTACCACCCGCTGTCCCCTCGCCTAGGCTGCCCCTCCTCCGGTCCCACTTCAGTCTGTGATTAAGGTGCTCATCAGTGTAAATGTTCCCAGGGAGGCAGGGTCCTCCCGCCCTCCCACTCCAGCCACACCAGTACCGCCCCCCTAACCCCTGCCCCGCCCCCCCACCTCGGACTCTGCCCTCTCCCTGTTGAAACACCCAAACTGGGCTGGTTCTTCACGGCCGAGGCCCCTGGGGGCAGCCCCCCTGCTCTGAGCACCGAGCACCACCCGGCTAACCACCCCTCTCCGGCCCCTGCCCGCAGGCCAGCCCCTACCGCTGAGGGTTCGGTTCAGAGCCTGGATGGTTGCCAGCAGCGTCTGTGCCCGGCCCAGGGTGGCCTCCGTGCTGTCCAGCAGCTGGCCAGCCTGCACTCGGGCCCCTGCGGCCTGTGGACACAGCAGCCCATCAGCCCACAGCCTCTGCTGGCTGGAGGGCTGGGAAAAGGCTGGGGGCCTGAGCGGAGGGTCAGGAGAGACATGGATGGTTTGGGGCCCGGGGGGAGGGGCCGCGGGGGTCTCGGGGGTCCTACCTGTCCGTCCAGCCGCTGCATGTCCTGCCCGAGGCTCTCGCTCTGCCTCTCCAGCGCCTCTAGCTGCCGTGTGGTCTCCTGGCGGGGCCCTGCAGGGCTCTGGAGCTGACTCTGTGGGGACGGGGACGGGACAGTGAGGGTCTGCAGCCGGGGATGGGGAGGCCGGGGGGCCACAGCCCAGTACCTGCAGGTCTGCGATGGAGGCAGTCAGCCCGTGCAGCCGGGCCCACGCCGCAGAGCTGGCGTTGATGCTGCGCAGCTGCTCCCGGATGGCGGGCAGGAGACCGCCGAGCCGCTCCAGATCGTCCAAGAGCAGGACCACACAGTGGTCACACACTGGGCAGGTCGGGCAGGCGAGGCCAGTGAGCCAGGGGTTGTGGGGACCGTGGGGCCGGGGAGGGGTCAGCCAGGGGTCAGGGAGCTGGCATGGGGGTACTGAGCTGGGCTAAGGTGAGGGTCAGGGGTCAGCATGGGGGATCCGAGGGTCCATGTAAGGAAAGGTTGTGGGGTCCCTTGGAAAACTGAGAGGGGGAGTTGGGGCCACGGGACTCCTCTGGCAGTTGGGGTTAATGCTGGGGTCATGGGGTCAGCGGGGAGCTGGGGGCAGTGGGTGTGGCCAGAGGGCAGGGGCGATGAGGGGACGAACCTTCACAGTGCACGCCAGGACTCCCAGGCCGGCCCGGCACCAGCACCTGGTGCTGCTGGCTGCAGGTGTCACAGCGGTCCCCACTGAGCCCCGGGGGGCATGTGCAGCGGCCCGTGTGCACGTCACAGTGGCCCCCTTGGCACTGGCAGCCTGGGGCAGGGGAGGCTGTGTAAGGTGAGGGCTGGCAAATGGCCCCTGGAAACTTGCCACCCCCGGGGTCTCCACCCCACAGGGCCAGGGCCCTGCCCGCCACACTCACGCTTGCAGCCCTGCTCGGGGCGCCCCCAGTGGCCAGCGGCACACTCTCGGCACTGGAGCCCCCCAGCCCCTGGCTGACAGTGGCACTGTCCACTCTGGGGGTGGCAGTCAGGACCCTCGGAGGCTGGTCCACAGGCACACGGGCGGCAACCCCCACAGCCCTCGAAGCCGAAATGTCCTTCCTGCGGGCACAGGTGTGGTCACAGCTCTGGCCAGCCCTCGAGACCCTGCTTCCTTCCCTCCTTCAACCTTGTTTCCACCCTGGCACGTCGAGGCCCCACCCCTCCAGCCTGAGGCCCCACCCCTGCACATGGAGGCCCAGCCCCTCCCAGGCAGCCCTACCTGACAGCGGTCACAGCGAGGCCCCGTCACGCCGGCCTTGCACAAACACTGCCCACTGTGGGGGTCACAGACCTCCGTCCCACACGGGGAACAGTCGCACCCTATAGGAGATGGGGCTGTGACAGTAGCCCTCCCCCCACCCTATCCTTTTCCGTTCTCCCAGATCTCCACTTGCCCCCAAGGAAACCCCCTGCCCCTCACTTTTTACCACCTTCCCCAGCTCCAGGTTGGTCCAGAGTTCAAGCACCTCTCACCTGACTACACGCTGTCCCCCCAGGTGTCCCCTCACTGCCCTGCCCTGCCAGAGGGACCGGCCAGAGCCCTCCCGGGGTTCCCCCTCAGTAGGGGCCAGCCCCAAAGCTGCCCTCAGTCTGACGGCGGGGGCGGCCTGGCCGGATCCACCCTCTTCCTTCAGGGCGGGCATGGGACACACCCGGCTCCCAATGACACCCAGCACCCCGGGGGGCCTACGGGTGCAGTTGCCGGGCAGCAGGGCGTCGCCGTGGAAGCCCGGGGCACAGGTCTCGCAGTGGGGCCCGGCGGTGTGGTGCAGGCAGGTGCGGCAGGCGCCCGTCAGGGGGTCGCAGTCGTCGAAGAGCAGGTTGGGGTCCCCGTTGCCGCTGCAGTTGCAGGGCTGGCACGAGCTGCCCAGCACCAGCGGGTTCCCGAAGAAGCCAGGGGCGCACCTGGGGTGAGGGTGGGGTCAGCGGCCCGTGCGGCCGCATGCAGCCCCCGCCCCCCACCCGCCTCACAGGCTCGGCCCTGCCAGGCTCACCGCTCGCAGGAGGCTCCTGCGTAGCCCGGTTTGCACAGACACTGCGTGCGGCCCCCGGCAGAGACACAGCCCATCGCGAAGCTGCAGGGACAGAGGCGGCTGTCACGCACCTGTACACCCCGTGGGAGCGCCCCGCGTACCCAGCCGGGGCTGGCCTCCGGGAGTCAGGCACCATCCCCACCTCAGGGGCCCACCCAGCTGCCCGGTGACAGGGCTGCCTCGGCTGGCTCACTTGTTGGAAGGCGCCGACACAGGGCAGGGGCAGCTGATGCAGGGAGCCGTGGGGTCTGCGGACCCATTGCGCACAAAGCCAGCCTTGCAGTGCTCACAGTGGTCGCCCTCGGTGTTGTGCTGGCAGCCCTGTGGTGGGGGGACAGTCAGCACCGAGGTTAATCGGCTCCCACCCCAACTCTGCTGGGACTCTGCCCAGGCACCTCTCCACACCCCCCAGTGTCCATAACCACTGACCCACACGTCCCGTGTGGATGCCTCGGTGGCTGCCCTCCCTCCACAAGGTCCCACTCACCATGCAAGTGCCCACGCCAGGGATGCAGAGGTCTGAGTGGCCATGGCACTGACAAGGGACGCAGCGACCCAAAAAGAGCCCTTTGATGTCCCGGTAATAGCCGGGGGCACATTCCTGGGGGTGGCATCAGTGATCAGGAAAGGAGGCTGGGCCAGCCCGATTAGGGGGCAGACCGGGGTGGGGCGTGTGGACGGGCAGTGAATGGATCGAGGGCCTGCAGGGACACCAGGTGACGGTGGATTAGCAGGCAGATGAGCAAGTGGCTGGCTCGGCCCGAGGCGGGAAGGTTGGGCTGCTGGGAGGGTGACACCCAGCGGGTGAGAGGGAAACACAGGGTGACACCAAAGGGGATGGGAGGGAAGAGTAGGCGCCTGGGGAGGACGGACGCGCGCGGCCACACCTGGCACGAGTCCCCGAGGTAGCTGGCAGGGCACATGCACAGCTCCACATTGCTGGCGGGAGGCCCCCTGCCCCTCTCACTGGCCACCTCCAGCGCCACCCTGCTCAGGGAGACAGCCGAGGAGACCGTGGAGAAGAGCGAGCGAATCTGCAGCTGCTGCAGGCCGGCCAGCACCATCATCAGCTCCTCGCGGGACACGGCGCTGTGGGTCTCCGTGTGCCGGAAATTGCCCTGCGGGGCCACCACAGTCCTCAGTGGGGCAGAGCAGGCACCCAGAACAGACCCTCCCATGCGGACGGGGGCACTCTGGTCCCATGGGGCAGGATGGGGTTCCACTCGGGGCTGGAACAACCCGTCATGGGGGGAGGGTAGCGCCGCCCCAACGAGCATGGTCGCTGAGAGTAAAGCCGCGCCTGGGTCCCTCCTTCCCATGGTACCCAACCCAGCTGTGGGTACAGTCCGGTTTCAAACACACAGAGGGAGTTTAGGCTTTTAGAAGAAAATGAATGTGAGTATTTCCTGATCTCGGAGAGACAAGTAGTTTCATGAAGGAGACAGAGGAACGCCAGCTGCCAACGAGAAATCCATACGTCTGAGAACAGGAAACGTAAGGACTTCTGCTCGCTGGGCGACGTCTGAGAGAGAACAGGCGAGCTACGAGCCGGGAGGGGACAGCCGCTTTTCAACATCAGGCGTGGGATACGTGTCGAGAGTAACGACACTGAAGCCTCTCAAGAGACAGGCCACAGACCGAAAGAGAAAGGGGACAAAGACACAGGCAGGTCCCGGGGGAGTTACTAGCGAGCAGGGACCCGAAGCCAGCTCAGGCCGGGGGCATCGCCCCCCAGGCAACCAGAAAGGTGTGGTGGGTGACTGTGGGACAAGCCCTGTCCTGCTCCCAGGGAATTTTCCAGTGTGAGCTGGGCCATGCGGGGGCCTCAAGGGACACAGGACCCCCAGCCGGCTCCACCCACCTCCACCAGCTGCAGCTGGCCATGGTGCCCGTGGCCGGGCTCTGGTTGCACCGGCTCCAGGAACATGATGCTCATCTGGTTGCCCTGGGGAGGCAGGCGGGCACCTGGTCAGGGCTGCCCACTGTCCCGGCTCAGCCATGCCCGCCTGCCCGCTCGGCTGCCACCACCCGCAGGCCACCTGCAGCACCACGTCCGGCCTGCTCTCCGTGGGGAGGAAGACGTCTCCCCGCTGGATCTCTGAGTGCAGTTCATAGCGGAGGGTCCCCCCGTAGGATGACACCTGGAGACCAGACAGAGGAATGAGGTCTGGCCAGGCCCTGCCCATGGGCCCAGAGTCTCCTGCGGTGGCCTTGAGCACCCCCCAGAGCCCCTGCACCCCACCAGGACACAGGTACCCCCCGAACCCAATGTGCCTGCTCACCCGGTCCCCCAGGTAGGAGGGCGGCGCGTGCCAGTACAGCTCGGGGAAGCCCTCGGGCACACGCCGCAGGTCCGCGTAGAGCAAGTTGCCCTCCTCCCGCAGCTCATGGGGCACAACCTGCCGGTCACTGCTCATCAGCGTCCAGCCCTCCATGTCCACGAACTGCAGGCACATGTGTGGGACACTCGGTGAGCACTCCCAAATGTCACAGGGCCCACCCTACGTGGCAGACGCCGCTGGGTGGCGAGCAACGTGTCCCCTCCGTGAGGTGGGGCGGCCCAGCCCACGCACCTCCTGGCGGGCGTGGGTGGAACCTCGGCAGCGCTCTGTGGCCCCGAAGCAGAAGCAGCGGGTGCAGCCTTTGGGGTTGGCGGCGTCCAGGGAGAAGGTCCCAACGCGGCACTGGTCGCATCTGGGGCCCTGAACGTTCTCCTGAGGGCAGAGGTCAGGGCAAGGCGGTTGGCCGGCTATGTGCAGGCCCCCGACTGCCTTGTCTCCCTGACATCTGTTGCCAATGGGTGGTTCTCCCAAATCCTCCAGGGAGTCCCAGCCGCCCCAGGGGATGAGCTGCAGTGGATGAAGCAGGAGGAGGGGCGGGTGGAGTGCAGGCCCTGGCCCCCTGGTACCCCCGTCCCTCACCTTGCAGTGGCACTGGCCCGTGAGGGGGTCGCACATGCCAGGCGCAGAGCCAGCGTGGTGGCAATCACAGGGGCGGCAGCTGGGGTAGCCGTAGAAGCCAGGGGCACAGGTGTCACAGCGGCGTCCGGCCACGTGGGGTCTGCACCTGCCGGGGCGGGGGCTGTTCAGAAGCCGCTGGGCCTCCCCTCCCCCCGGCCCCCCAGACGGAAGGACAGCGCGCTGCGGAGCCCCAGCAGCGATCACGGGGCCGCGTGGCCTCAGGACGCTCTGAACCTAGAGCTGCCGCCCAGGCCCCTGGGAGTCACCGGCCCCCGGCCCTGGCCCTCACTTGCACTGGCCGCTGTCCTTGTCACAGGCGGGGTCGGTGAGCTCCTGCACCCCCGGCCCTGAGCAGTTACATTCCTCACAGCCGACCAGGGGGTGGCAGCCGAAGGTCTGGGGCTGGCAGACGGTGCAGTCGGGCGGGACGGTGCGGGGCGGGCAGATGCAGCGGCCCGTCAGCTCCTCACAGAGGCGGCCGCTGCAGTCGCAGGCTGTGGGCCACGCACAGGGCTGGTGGGCCCCCTGCCCCACTCAGGGGCCCCCTGCTGCAGCTCTGGGCAGTGGGGCCGGGGACGCCCCATGCCAGCTTCCAGCCTGGTTCCACCCAGCCCTGCGCCTGAGCCTCAGGCAACACCTCCAACATGGGGTCAGTGGTGCAGAATCACCATCTAGGCCCTGGAACCTTCTGGACAACCCTGTGAGGCCTGGGCCGGAAGCTGCCCAAGGTCCCATGGACAGGAGGGGGCTGGACTGATCCGCCAGGCTCCAGGATGTTCTCCTGACCACTGTCTGTACTTCCTGGGGAGTGCCCCCTCTACCAGAAAGCCCCCCTGAGTTCAGGCGCCACCCGCCTCGCTGGCGAAGCCATAGACCAGGGTACTCACGCCTGCAGTTGGGGAAGCCCCAGTAGCCAGTGGCGCAGCGGGAGCAGTCTCGGCCAATGACATAGGCACGGCAGGGACACTGGCCCCCAAAGGGCTCACACGTAGGGCCAGTGGCACCCACTTCATGGCAGCCGCAAGGCCGAGCACCATTGTTATAGAAGAGGGACAGAGAGATGGCAGCATCACGGCAGAACTGAGATGAGCTGGTGGGGCTGGGGTCAGGGGCAGACGGTGAGGCCAGCTCCTGGCCCAGGCCTGCCGGAGCCCCATCCGGAGCCCCGGCCCCAGCCCCGCCCTCACCCCCACCTCCAGCCCTGAGCTCCACCTCTGCACTGCCCGGAGCCCCGCCCCAGAGCCCCGCCCACCTGATGTGGTAGCCCTGGCTGGCACACTGGCTGATGAAGTCATAGGACTTGTCCAAGGGCTCCTCCCGCAGGTAGCTGGAGCTGTAGGCGTTCTCGGGGACCACTAGCACGTATTCCTAGAACACAAGGGTCTGGTCACCTCCCCGGGGTCCGCAGAGGGCCCGCGTCCGGGGAGTGGGCCAGGGTCTGCTGGCTGGGGCTCAGCCCCAGGGGCCTCAGCGGCTAGCCACCATCTGGCCGGGCAGCTACAACGGTGTTGGCATCACATCGCAGCCCTGTGCCCTGGCCAGGCTGGTGGGGCTGGGTCCCTGCCTGGGCTGCTTGGAGGGGTTGGTATCCACGGCCTCCTGTGAGCTTGGGGAGTAGGAGACGGCAGTGCCCTCAGCCAGGCGCCCCACCCCCCGCACCCTGCAGGCCCCACCCGCTCCAGGAAGACCACCCTGACCAGCAGGGCCTCGGGGTTGGTGGGCTTCATCTTAGCTCCTGGGTCCCCTTTGGAGTCTCATGTGGTGGCTCTGGAAGTCGCCAGAGGTCGCTGAGCCCAGCACCCAGCACAGGCGCAGGCAGGGGACACACGCTGGCTGAGTGACCGAGGGCCGTGTGACAGGCATGGGGACAGCTAGTCCCCGAACAGGTTCAGGACATCCACATGTGGGGACACCAGCCTCAGGACTCACCAGCCAGAGCCACCGGCCCTCGGGCACACGCACGGTCACCGTGAGCTCGCTATCGGTGACATCCAGGATGGACTGGTCCTCACACACCACCAGGATGCGGCAGCCATAGGCGTGAGGGCAGAAGGTGGCGTTGGCATGGCCTGGAGGGGGAAGAAAAGGCAGGTCGGCGCCCCCTACAGAGACCACGGCCTCTTCCTGGGGCAGAGCCATCCGGGAGTCACCGGGGGGCGGGACTGGGCCCCCACACTCCATGAGCCAGCGTGGCCCCTGGGCTTGGCCGAGCGAGGACAAAATAGGTGAGCACGTAAGGACACGTGTGCCGTCAACCAGTGTCCTGTGGTGATCCCTTGCTCACCCACGTGTAATGGGTGACTCCTAATCTGTGAAACGGGTGTAAGGGGCAGAGTGTGGGAAGGTGGGGAGGTGGGGCGGATGGCGCAGGACACTGGGTGGGCCCTGGGGTGCCTTGTTTGAGAACTGACTGCAGGAAGGGCGTGTGGCCCTGTCACAGACAGGTAACGGGCACCGGGCCATGGGCCACGTGAGCCACGGAACCGGCACATCATCTGTCCACATTATGTAGTGACCACACGATCGGGCTGTGTGGATGAGACCCCCGACAGGCTCCTCGTTCCAGAGCTGTCCCCCACAGCCCCCTGCAGCCACTCACCTTGCCAGACGCGGCCCCCGTTGACGAGGACCTCCACCGCAAAGGTGGGGTGGGCCGGCTGGTAGCAGTGCAACAGGAAGGCGTAGCGGCCCAAGGTGGGCACATGGGTGGCGAAGACCACCGTTCCCTGCAGGGAGAGGCACCGTGAGTGAGCAGAGGAGCGGGGATGCTGGGGGGACCCCCTGCAAGTCCTGTCCGCCTACGCCCCCATCCCCAGGCCTGGGCTCTCACCTGGGGGTGTCGCAACAAGGTGGGCTCTGCATCGGGGTCTGCGGCGGTGGGGGGCCGCGGCTGGGGCCCGGACGGGGGTGTGCCCGGCACGAGCTCCTGTGAGCGGGTCAGCGGGAGGCCAGGCGGCAGTGGCAGCACGTGGCAGTCCCTGAGGATGACGGGCTGTGGCGGCTTCGGGAAGCGGGAGGGCAGACAGGTGGCACTGGGGGGAACACGGGGGGGTGAGTCCCTGTCCTAGCCAGTGGGCCCGCTCGCCGCCCCCCGCCCCCCCGCCCACTACCTGCTGGGGCTGAAGGTCCCGTGGCTGCTGATGCAGTGGATCCGCGGTTCTACAAACTCCAAGCTGAACGTCTCCATGGGCAGCAGGGTGACACTGTGCTGTGGGCAGAGGGCCGGGCGGGGTGTGAAGGCGCAGCCCGTCCACACGGTGTCCGACCTGAGCCGGGCTTGGGCACCAAGGCCCTGCCCGGCTCCGCCCGCCCCTCCTCTGGCGGCCCCACTCCGTCCTTGGCTGCAGTTTCTGGGGTCTGGGGCACTACCCTGCTGTCCCCAAGGCGACTTCTCTCCGCCGGCCACCTACTGCCACCTGCAATTTGACCGCCTGCCTCCCCTAAGCTCCCAGGACGGGGTCACAGGCGGGCGTCCCTGCCCTGGCCATCCACTGCGACTGGAAGCGCACGCCTGCACACACAACCACAGGGAGACAGGCAGCGGCGACAGGGACCACTGCGCGACCACGGCAGCACCCGCCTCCGTCTCCCACACGGGGTAGGCAGAAGGGCGCCCTGTGTGACTCGTTATATAAAGTTCCAGAATGGGCAGAGTCAGAATGCTGTCAGCGTGAGGGTGGCTACCCTGGGGGCCTGCAGGGCGTCCTGCGCGCCGTGGGTGCTCTCCCATGGGCGTGGAAATGCTCGGTGGAAAGGTGGACCCAGCCTGGTCCATGACCGCAGGGGAGAGCACGGACCGACATGGACAGACCAGGAGCGGCCACAGCGGCCCGTGTCCGTTAGTGACACAGAAAAGCACTCCGACTCCACAAGGTGGGGTTAGCGACCCTGACCCCAGGCCACGGGGTCACTCTGGTGTGGCCAGTCTCTCATCGTTACTGGACGCTGCGACAGAAACTGTGCATTTATTGCTCTGTTAAGTTCCCCAAGGCCCAGGGGAGTGTGACACGATAGACCGAGCGGCACTCCACAGTGGGGCGGACGCCGTCCACGTATACCCTGGCGCCTGGCTCTGGGCACCAGGACGGAGGCTGTGCTGTGTTTAGCGATCCCGGCGACCCAGTTGCCGTGAGGCCGCCAATGCTGTGAGGCTGGCGCGGGAGCAGCTGCCACGCGCTTTCGAAGCCCCAGCAAGTGGGCCGTTCCCAACGCCAGGGAGGGGACCCAGGCACATGGTGGTGGGTTTTGGTAAACTACACCTAAAACAGGCTTTCGTTAAAATCGCTGTTTCTTCCTGCTCTTACTCCATTGCCTCGTATGTCCCCTTACATGGCCGTGGGCGTTAGTAGTAAATGAACAGACGTTTTGTGCCCAAAGAAGGGAAAACACCCCTGCAGGGCAAGGGGGGTCCGGGAAGAACCAAGACAGGGTGGGGACGGGGGCTCATTAACATGCTTCTCTCTATTTTTTATGAGGGTCTAAAGTCTGAACGCCTGACCCCCGGGGATCCCAGGGCCGGCACAGGTCAGGGGTCAGGACCTCACCAGGAAGAAGTGCGCCTGCTCGGCTGTGAGTCGGACGCTGGCCTCCGTGTCCAGGTGGAAGGCCACCGGGAGGTGCCGGTCATCCAGGGCAGTGCCACGGCACAGCGTGCTGGGGGCGGGGGCGGTGGTCAGCAGCCAGACAGCCCCGGGCCCGACCCCACCCTCCCAGCCCCGAGCCCTCCGGCCCCCTCCGTGCACACCTGTACAGGCAGGGGTGCAGGGTGAGCACGCCCTGCTGGGGGGGCTGCCGGGGGGTGTGCACGGCCACCCCCAGCTCCTGGCGGGCCGCCTCATTGGCATACTCCACCACCAGGGCATAGCGGCCCGGCTTCGGCACTGCCACCTGCAGCTGGACGTCCACCTGGGGGGACAGGGCAATCAGAGGTCCGCCCTGCCCCCATCTGGAGAACACGACCTCACCTGCACACTTCTGGACGCTGCCTGGGGCCTCCTCCCAGAATACTGGAGCCACTCGGCCCTCGGACCTCCCCTGCCCACCGAGGCCCCAAGCTGAGCCTTCAGAGGGAACAAACCACCCCACGGCCTCACAATAAGCCGAGCGCCGGGGGCTGCGGATGAGGCCCCAAGGGCGTCCTGGCTCCTGAGGCCAAGCCCTTAGCCTTGTCTGAGCCACTCTTGCCCTGCACCTGTGTCCCGTCCCCCAGGCCAAGGGCATGCCTCCCCGCAGGCCTTGACCCCGGGGACACGCACATCGCTGCCCTGGCAGAGGACCAGAGGGGGATGCGAGGGGCTGAGCTGCTCCGGGGGGCAGGGCCGCGGCAGGCTGTTGTCACGTAGGCACAGGGCCCCGGGCCCAGGGGCTGAGGGGAAGCCGTCCAGGGGCAGGTGGGTGTAGAGGAGGCAGCTGTGGGTGAGGGACACGGTCCGAGTCAGCACGAGGCCAGTGGCCTGAGCACAGGGAGGTTAGCCCCCAGGCCCTGCCGGGCGGCCCTCACTTCTCCCCGGAGTGCTGGGCCGCGGGCCGGAACGTGCAGGCCTCGGTCACACGCAGCTGCAGCAGGGCCGCCTCGTAGTACGCGCTGGGCAGCAGGACCACATAGTCCTGGAGGCAGGTGGGCGGGTGGGAGGGAGGGAGGTCGGTGCTACGGCCCTTCCTGGGCCGCCCACCCTGCTCCGACCCCGCCAGCCCGCAAGGCCCCGCCTCACCAGGAGCACCCCTTCGGCCTCCACGAGCAGGGCCCAGGCCCCGGGGTTCAGCACGAAGGGCTCCCCAAGGCCCCTCTGAGGCACAGTGACGAAGGCGGGCTCCGTGCTGGGCGGGAAGACCACAGGCTGGCTCTGCTCCGTGCCTGGGAGGGCGGGGCGGTGAGACTGGGCCCGCCCACGGGCCCCAGCCCACACGCCCTGTGGCCAGCGGCCCGGCCAGGCTCCCCACCCACGTGTGGGCCCCAGGCGGGGCGGGGCCTTGGTGGGGGTGCAGGTGCGAGGGGGGCAGGGGTGGGGGTGCAGGTGCAGCCCCCGAGGCACTCACAGTTGATGCAGGTGGCAAACTTGCCCTCCTCCTGCACAGAGACCCACCCGCTCACGCTGGTGGGACCGCGGTTGACGTAGCGGAATACAAGCCAGAAGAGGTCAGGGGAGGTCACGGTCAGCTTGGCCACAATCCTAGGCTGGGGGACGGGGGCGTGGAAAACCAGGGTCACCCCTCCCCGGCCACTCCCAGCCCAATTCTGGGGCTTCAGAGGCCTGCCCACCCCACTGGGCACTTCAAGCAGAGCCCGGGAACGGGCAGCCCCAGGCCCACCTGGATGGGGGCCATCTGGGCGTAGCCCCTCCAGCTGAAGTTCTCGAACTCCAGGGGGTTGAAGCCAAAGCGCACGGCGTGGCCCTCGGGCGTGGCCGCCTCCTCCAGCTCCAGGCGCAGGTGGTGCAGGTCGGGGAGGTAGTGGTTCCGCGCTGGCCTGGCCACGGCAGGGGCATCAGATCGGGGCAGGCGCTCGCCCCGCACGGCCACCAGGGTCCCCAGGGACCAGCCCAGTGGACGAGCCACCTCCCTCTGGCCCCAGCCCCTCAGCCCCCCAGCCCAGTTGGAATGGGGCACCCACTCGCTGCAGGTGGGGCCCTGGGTGTTGGGGCGGCACCGGCAGGCGCCCGTCCTCGGTTCGCAGCCCTGGCCCAGCGCGCCGCCAACGTCACACCGGCAGCCTGCACGGGGCAGAGAGCAGGGCGCGAGGTCAGAGCCGCTCCCGCCGCCCGGCTCAGGACCCCGCCCCGCGCTCGCAGGCCGGCCCGGGGCTCCGTCCGCCTTGTCGTAGCAACGGGGCCACGGAGGCGGCTGGGACTCTGGACGAGGGGGGCTCTGAGTCCAGGCCCAGGGGCAAGGGGGCTGATCCCTGAGGGCTGGGGGCACAGCACTGAGCAGAGGAGGCCTGAGGGCAGAGCCCTGTCCATGCCCAGGCCCCGCCGGGGCCCGCAACGCACCTGCCCCTCCCTGGGACATGGCCCCAGGACCCAGTAAGGGGGCACTCACTGCGGCAGCCAAAGTAGTCAGCCCGGTCCAGCCCGAAGAAGCCGTCTTTACAAGCTGCGCAGGTCTGGCCGCACACGTGGGGCTTGCAGAAGCACTGACCGTTGACCTAGGGGTCGGGGATAAGGTGGGATTAGGCGGGGGCCAGGGGGACGGTTCCAATGTGCGTGCCCACAGCCCCCAGCACTCTGGCCCCCAGACTCACCGGCTGGCACTGGGCCGCTCCACCCAGCGTGCCTCTGGGGTCACAGCTGCAGCCTAGGGGAGGGGCAGAGCCGGCCTGAGCGGGGGAGGAGGCTGGCGGGCCTGGGCCCAGTGGGGCCGGCCCTCACCTCCGCTCCCCTAGGATTCTCCCCCCAACCCCCAACATCCGCTCCGGGAAGACTCACGGGTGCAGCCCTCGGGGTTGCTGGGGCTCAGCCCCCAGAACCCAGGTTTACAGCGGTCGCAGCTTGGCCCTTCCACACGAGCCCGGCACGCACAGGGGGTCTGTGCCTGGGGACGGTTGAGACTGAGAGTCAGAGTGGCCCCCACCCTCCTATCCATGAGCCTTCGGCCCCGGAACCCTTACCCTGCACCAGCCCTGGGTGCCCCTGGAGTGGGGACAGGGGACCAGCGAGGGGACAAATAAGCCCCGAAGTTGCCATAATGACCAATTAGCAGGCAGAGCTGTGGTCTCAACCCCACCAAGGGCTGACCTGGGCTCACCTCAGGAAGGATGTGGTCGGCTGGAGCCAGGCCAGCAGGGTGGCAGGAGCCGGCTGTGGAGAGACGGCCGGCCACGGTCATTCCTTGGTTTCTGATCCTGATGGCCAGTTGCCTCCCCGGGCGCGACCAGGACCCACGGCTCCCGCAGGTGGGAACAGGCATGAAGACGTGCACCGCCACGCTCTGGTCCCCACGCTGGGACGGTGCCCCCTCCCCCTCCCCGGCATGTGGTTAGGAACATGCAATAACACTCACCGCACACGAACACATGTGCAAACATACACTACGTGCACAGCCACGTGCGTACACGCATGCGCACAGCACATGAACACACGCCCAGGAACAAGCACGCAGAGCTGAGTGTGGACACTTACAAGGCACATGGGTGTACACGTGCAGCACACGGACCTCACATGAACACACGTGAGAACAGGCACATGGCACACATGCAGGCATGAGCACACGGGCAGAGCAGGCCTTCCACACACAAGTCACACATATAGCACGTGATGTGCACCCGGTCCAGCCTCACCTTCGCAGGCAGGGTAGTTGTAGGTGCCGGGAACACAGGTGTCACACCGCAGCCCCGTCACGCGGGGCCGGCAGCTGCACTGCCCGCTGCGGGGGTCGCAGGCCGCGTGCAGGGAGCCTTCCGCAGAGCAGTGGCAGGCTAGGGCGGGAGGAGGGTGTGGGCAGGCGGCAGACGGGATGCGCCCACCCTTCCTGCCTCCCGCAAAGGCACTCACAGGCACAGGCGGGGAAGCCGTGGAAGCCCGGGCTGCACTCCTGGCAGGTGGCGCCGGCGTAGCCAGGGCGGCAGCGGCACAGCCCGCCTGCACCACATAGCTGGTCCAGGGCTCCGTGCGGGTCGCAGCCGCAGGCTGCAGGAGACACAGGGTCAGGCCCCCGGCACCGTGGTGGCACTCCCACCCTGTCCCTCAGGCCGCAGCCCCGCCCCGGTCTTCTGCTCACCGCGGCAGTCTGGGTAGCCGTGGTGGCCCGGGCGACAGCGGTCACAGTGGGGACCGTCAAACTCGGGCCGGCACGGGCAGCGGCCAGCCTCGTCGCAGCCCGGAGGCAGCGTCCCTGCAGGGCTGCAGCTGCACACTGCGGGGCGGAGAGGCGCACAGGGCGCTGAGTGGGGTGGGCGGGGCTCCGGGCCACGCCCACCCGTGCCCATGGGGAAGCCTGGCTCACACTGGCAGAGGGGGAAGTGGAAGTAGCCGGGGGCACAGCGGTCACACGCGGCGCCCTCGAAGCCTGCCCGGCACGTGCACTGGCCCGAGTCTTGGTCGCAGTCACCGTGCAGTACTCCGGGGCTGGAACACTGGCAGGCTGCGGGGACGGCGGCCACCCTCGGTCAGAGGCGCCGCTGCCCGCGTCCGTGGGGGCGGGGCGGGGCGGGGCGGGGCGGGACTCACGCTGGCAGTCCGGGCCGTGGAACCCCGGGGCGCAGAGCTCGCAGTGGCTGCCCTGGAAGTTGGGTTTGCACACGCAGCGTCCTACCCGCGCGTCCCTCTGGCAGGCGTTGTCCTGGGTCCCGGCGGCATTGCACTCACAGTCTGTCGGGTGGGGGGCAGGAGGGGAGTCTCAGGGGCCCTGCAGAGCCACCCTCTGCTGGAGAACCTCCCTCCTTCACCAGCTCCTTCCCACGCACTTTCACTCCACACGCACATATAAACGGAGAGACAACCGAAGTCGGGTGGGCACTAGACTTCGGGAGATCACTCGGTCAGGTGCGCGAATGTCCAACCTGTCCAACTATGCTGTACATAACAACGTAGGTGAACTGTACTGGAAAGTATTTTGTCATTTAAAATTAAACAAATGAATGGCAATGAGAATCCCAGGAAGGGAAAGCTGATGTTTCAGGGGAGACAGTGACACATGATGAAATGTGGGTGACTGAACATACGTGCACTCAGGCGTTCGTGACACAGACACCAAGTCAACCACGGGCGTTCACGCAGCTAGAAAAAATGTAAACTCGGGCGCGTAGCACAATGATAAGAAAATTCTAGTCGTTATAAATAATTCCGGGGTGGAGGAAGAAGGGACAAAACACGTGCTGAAGTCTTAACTTGTGCATAAAAAGGGAGCAACAAATGCCAGTTAGTGTTTGTTACTGGGAGGAAATAACGGTTCGATATCTGTCTAAAATCTAAGGGTCACTACGGCTAGATTTAGAAACCATCAGAGAAGGAAACACAGATGAACCAACCAAAACCAAGATACGTTTGGTTGCTCAGCCCGTCAAAAGGCAGGAGAGGAAACATCAGCCGAATGGGAGCCCTGACGCCCTGGCCGGTGCGGCTCAGTGGACTGAGCATCGGCCTGCAAACCAAAGGGTTGCGGGGTCGCGGGTTCAAGTCCCAGTCAGGGCACAGGCCTGGGTTGTGGGTCAGCTCGCCAGTAGGGGGCGCGTGAGAGGCAGCCACACATGGATGTTTCTCACTTTCTCTTTCTCCCTCCCTCCCCCCTCTCTAAAAATAAATAAAATATCTTTTTAAAAAAGAAAAAAGAAATGACACAGTGGGGAGCGGCAGCCCCCGCTGACGGTGGCCGCCACCCCTAAACCAGGCCACATCTCCTTTCCTGAGATTAAGCCCCACAGCATCAGTTGGACACTAAAAGGAAAATCCGGTCACGCCCTCTTGAAAGGACGCACCTCGCACTGAGGACCCAGGCGGGAAACAGCTGCGCGAAGGGTGAGTGTCCAGTGCAGGTGTAGAGAAGGTGAGTGTGGAGAGGAGGGACGCAACCCCAGGGCCACGAGCATTAATGGGGACAAAGGGAAAGCGCGCTAAGAATATGGACTTGCCGCCCCAAGAGAGCAGCAAATCCGAGTCTGTAAGAGCCAGATAAATAGGGTCTCAAGGTGCAGAAAGCTAAATGATTAAAATTGTGAGCTTGGCAAAATCACAGTCCTAGAGAGAAAGACTGAATCCACTGTCTCAGAATGTGACAAAAATTAAGCAAGGACGGAGTGGCTTTAAGTAGCATAACTGACGCATGGGCTTGAACGGGTGCACACACAGAAATCTGCTCTCAACAGAGAACAGCCATTCCTGTCAAGTGTTCACGGGTCAACCCGAAAGAGCAAGAAACACAGAAAACATCAAATTCCAAAGACAAAAAGCAGAAAGTGTCAGGTTACAGAATCTGACCATAATGCAGTGAAACGTGGACCGAACCAACAAAAAAAGGGCTGAAGGAAGTCAAACCACCAAGAATGACAAACACGCTTCTAAAGAACTCGGGTTGAAAGAAAATAAAACCTGAAATAACTATATAGAAAAAAGCAGTAGCGAGAACACAACAGTCAGCCCTGCGGGACATAACTGGCCAAAGCTGCACTCTGAGGCAAACTGACAGCGTCTGCCCAGGTTTCTCAGCCTCAGTGCCTCCGGCACTCTGGGCTGGACAGCTGTTGTAGGGGTGGGGCTGCCTTGTGCACTGCAGGGTATCCCTGGCCTCCCTCCACCACTGGACACCAAGAGCACCCGCAGTTACAGCCACCGGAAAGACATTTTAGACACTTTCCTGCAGCTCAAAATCGCCTCTGCTTGAGAGCCACTGCTTTAAATGTTTTTGTTGACAGCTAGGAGAGACTGAAAAGAACAAGTAATTCAAGGAGCTATCAAAAACGGTTATAAACCACAAGAAAGGAGACAGAAGGAACTAATGAATTTAGTTCAAAAATTTCTACATAAGGAAGCAAAATCCCTGCCACATACAAAGCAGGGAGAAAGTCCTAGCAAACTTACACTATAACCTCAGGTGGCGCCTTGAAAACACCAATAAATCCAACACACTTCCGTCAGAACAGGTGAAGGAAGAAAAGAAAGGAAGAGAACAAAGATAGAAAATAATAGGACTGAAAAGAAATTTAGAAGTTAGGACAGAATGCTGTGTATAACTTGGTGCCAATACATTTAAAAATCCCAATGACATAAACAGCTTGCTAAGAAAATGTAAATAACCAAAACTGACATATGATTGGGCAGCAAACAGACGCAAAGGCCACAGGAGAAATGCAAACTGTAATCTAAGGTCTCCGTCGAGAAGCAGGGAGGAGGCCTGGAGGGTGTGATAAGTTCCAGCAAACTTTTCATAAATACCTGTGATTTTAAAACAGATAACGGAGCACGGCAAAGCATGAATCATTTTCCGAGGTGACTTACAAAACCGGAACAAGGACGCACAAAAACACAAGCAGTCTTTCCACCCGTCTCCCTGTGGAAGCGTTCCCGCCCGACGGCGGGCCCGCGCTAGGAGAGCCATTAAGGGAGCTCTTGGTGCATGTCACAGGTTCAAAGTGAAATGCTGCTTGCATGGGGGCCTCTTGAATTGGAGAAGATAGTTGCAAATGGTACATTCGGTAAGGGGCTAATATCGAAAATAGATAAAGAACTCATACATTTAAAAAAAAAACAAAAAAAAAACCAATCCCATGAAAAAATGCATGGAGGGCCTGAACAGACACTTCTCCAAAGAGGACGTTCAGGTATCAGTAGACATATGAAAAGATGCTCGCCGTCACCCATCGTCAGAGAGATGCAAATGAAAACCACAATGAGATACCTCCTCACGCCTGTCAGAAAGGCCTTCATCAATAAATCAACAAATGACAAGTGCTGGCAAGGACGTGGAGAAGGGGGGACCCTCGTGCGCTGTGGGTGGGAAGGCCGACTGCCGCAGCTGCTTGGAAAACAGTAGGGAGCTTCCTCAAAAAATTAAAAATGGAACTGCCTCGTGACCCAGCGATCCCCCTTCTGGGAAAACATGTGAAGAAAATGGAGGTGCTAACTTGAAAGCAGACCCTCACCCCCGTGGGTGACGCAGCGTCATTATTCACGACAGCCGAGACAAGGCCTGTCGGGAAGGAGACACCTGCCGCTCCGACTACGACGAGTCACTGGCCGGAGGGTGGCCCCCAAGTCCAGAAAGACTCAAGAGGAGAAGCGTGTCTCCCAGGGGAGGAGAACCAGGCTGACAGTAAGACGCCTTGCCGTGTCCCGGAAACACTGACTCGATTTAATGCGTGGCGACCGACGCGGGCGGATGGTTTCGTTCTGAGAGCAAGGGGATGGCCACAGTCTGTGTGTCCCGGTCCCTGCCTAGGCAGAGGCAGCCTCTAGGAAACCTTCCTCAGAAGCCTAAGAACTCGTGGGATGCTTGTGCTGCAAGGATGTTTATCCGAGCATTACTTAGAAAAAGAAAATTGGAAAGAACCTAAATTCCCAGTGACTGGGAGTTCGTTAAGTAAATGCTCCGTCTTCCTGTACAGTGTAGAACAAGAAGTGACATGTTTACAGGGCTGTGGTGAGTGGAAAACCCAATTATGAAACCCACATTTGTGTAAATAAAAGCGAGGCACGCGCGTCCACACGAGGGGTCCGGCAGTGGGAGGAGGGGTTCCTTGTCAGGGGGGATGCCGGGGCGCCTCCTCCTTCGATGTTATACTCACCTGGATTTTTGGACGGTTTTCTAGTGTGAATATATATTGTTGACATAGGATGAAAAGGACCAAAGTGAAAATCCTGCCCCTCTGCTGGGCTTCTGGGAGGTCCCCCCCGCCACGCCTTGCTGCGCCAGGGGGCCCAGGACAGGACGGGGGCGTCGGGCACACTTACTCACGATCTGTCCGGCTGGCAGCGTCTGCGCCCCGCTGCTGTTGTGGGTGGTGGCCACAGCTGGGGGGGGACACGCCTGTCAGCTGGGTCCACTCAGCACACAGGGGGCAGGTGGGAGGGGCGGGAGGGTCGCCCCGGGCCCCCTCCCCCCCGCCGGCATGCTCACGGTTGCAGTGCGGGAAGTCCGTGAAGCCCGCAGCACACGCCTCACACCGCTCTCCCGTGAAGTTGCGCCGGCAGTAGCAGCGGCCGGTCAGGTCCTCACATGTCCCGTCTAAGAAGTCCGACTCACAGGTGCAGCCTAGACGGGGGGTGGGAAGTCATGAGACCCCAAGGCCAGGGCTGTCAGGCCCCGGGACGCAGGGAGCTGGAGAGCCTGGGATGCCCTGCCCGGGGCAGCCCTCCTGCTGGCCACCCGTGCCCAGGGTCGACCCCACTCACGACGGCAGGTGTGTGGCGAGTCCAGGGGGTGGTCTGGGGAGCGGTAGAAGCCGGGCAGGCAGAGCTCACAGTTGATGCCGGTGGTGTGGTGCTGGGGGGAGGGTGCAGGGCCACTGAGTCCTGGCCGGCCCCACCCAGCCCTGTCACCCCACAGCACCCCGTCGCCCCCACCCCCGCAGCGTGCTGTGGTCTCGGAGCCCCGGCCCACCTGGCAGTCGATGCACACGCCCCCGCCCTGGTAGAGGCTGCCCCGGTCCTGGCTGGCGTTGTGCCGATCCACTGTGGGGTCGTAGTAGCAGTCGTCCGCGTGGCCGTGGCAATTGCAGGCTGGGGGGGAAGTTGCAGGCGTCCGGCTGTCAGAGGGTGCCCCCATACCCCCGCCTGGCTGGGGACTCCCAGGCCGCACCCCACAGATGACCCTAGGTGTGACCTGGCTCAGGTGGCAGAATGTGCCACGCGAGGGCATGTGTGTGTGGCATAGGTGCATGTGCAAGTGTGTGCACGTGTGCGCGCACAGGCGTGTGCGTGGGTATCTTGCAAGCGTATGCAGACATGTACCTATGCAGGTATGTGTACACATGTCCCAGAGCACGGGGCGCGCGCGTGAGCTCATGTGAGTAGCCAGTGTGTAAGTGTGTGCGAGCACAGGTGGGGCGTGCAGGGCACTCACCCTGGCACTCGTTGGCGCTGTCGGGCGTTGCCGGCTTCCAGGGCCGCTGGTTGAAGCCGCGGCAGCAGCGCTCGCAGGCGCTCCCACACGTGTTGTGCTGGCAGGCGCACTGCAGCCTGCGGGGCACAGGGCACAGGGCTCAGGCCGCGCGGGTGCAGAGGCAGCGGGGGCTGTGGGGGCCCTCGTGGGGGGCGGGGGCCGGCAGGGTTGGGTGGGCGGGAGTGCTGGGGGTGGGGCACTGAGGGGCCGGCGCAGTGGCCCCTGCCTGCGGGTCGGCTGGGCACACAGGGCGCCGGCGCTGTGCCATCCGCACCATGCTGGGACCCAAGGCCCAGGCCTCACTCAGCCAGATGCCCCCACGCGTCCAGGGCACCTCCCCAGGGGCAGGTGGCCAAGAACTGTTTCCTCTTGCAGCTGGGGGTGGATGCCAGCTGGAGGGCTGTCCCCCTGCCTGCTGTCCTGGACAGCACCTCCTGTTGGCTCAGCAGGCAGGGGACAGCTGGCCGCAGCTGGGGGTTGAGGTTGCAGCCACCTACTGCCCAGACACCCACGCCGAGGCCCTGCGCCGGCAGACCATGTGTCAGCCTGGGCGGGGGCTGGAGGGGGCCCTATGCCAGGCCGTGCGTCCCTGGGGCCTGGGCCAGCCGTGAAGTGAGACCAGAGCTCCGGTCCCACAGCTCTAGCCCCATCCCTGTGCGCATCCTCGGGGCCTTGGAAGTGGGCACCGCGGTCCCTTGGCCGGGGGCGGGGTGGGGCAGCAGGGGAGGGGTGGCCGGGGAAAGTCCCAGGCAGCCCGTCTGCCTTGGAAGTACAGCCCGGGGCCTGCGGTTCTGTCAGATTTTTCAGTCATCGACACTGTTAGGGCGCCTCTAAACGAAGACATTCACCCGAGGGTGGTGCCGGGCTGTGGCACCCTGGCGTGCTGGGCAAAAGCCCTCGCAAAGCCACTGTGCCAGCGTCATCCTGACCCGGGGCACGTGGGTGCCACATGGAGGGGCAGCGTCAGCCCTCACAGCAGACACAGCTCTCAACCCCAGCGATGTCACAATCGGGGTCGACATTCAACCCCGTACAATAAGCACATTTAAAGATTGCAAGCTAAGGAATCTAAAACTTCATTAAAAAGAAAAAAGGAATGCTATAAAAAATAGGCGGATGTGATCAAAAGGACCAGTCGGAATGTCGATAAACAGAAAATAAAATGACTGCGTTTAAGACTCGATGGGTGGGCCATGCAGCAGGTCGGACGCAGCAGAAGGGAGGCTCTGAGCGGAAGAGCAGTCCGGGAGAGAGGTGGGGCCCGGTCGCCCCAAGACAGAGGAAAGCACAGCCCGAATTCCAGCAAGGGAACAGGGACGGACGACGGGACCCGACAGGCAGCACGCTGGCGGCCAGGGCGGTCTTGGGGGGTTGTAGGCTCAAACTCAAAAAGCCGGGTTCTGAGCCAGAGAACACACGTCCCCCTGTGACACCATGGAGCACCCAGAAGAGAGCACAGAAACTTCGAGGAGATGCCCAGGCGGCAGTGCCCGTGATGGGGCTCTCCCCAGCATCCAGAGACGCCAAGAGACTGTGAGCTGACGTCCCTGAAGTGTGAAGAGACATGGCCTTCGACCCGAAATCTGCAGTCAGCTCAAGTTCACGCACGAGTGAGGGCAAAACCACCGTGGCGTGGAGCTAGGAAAGACGCACAAGCGACTCCTCAGTTACCACCGGCTGTTTCTGTCCCCCCGGATCTACCTGCGGGCCCTGACCTCCAGGGACGGTGGGGTCTCTGGGGGATGGTTAGGTCAGCAGGCTGGATCCTGTGTTAATGGGATTCGTGTCCTTATGCAAGAGCCCGGAGAGGCCGCCCGCCTGCCCCCGCCTGCTGTGTGGGGACATGGAGGGTGCCACCTCTGTGAGCCGGGAAGCGGCCAGGCAGCCCCGAGGAGTGAAGTGTCGTCTGTGGGGCTTGTTCAGGAGCCAGAGCGACTGAGACACAGGCAGCGAGGAGCACAGGCCGTCCAGGCTGCCGCGCAGAGCTGGGCGGGACAGGTGGGCTGCCCTGTGGGGACTCTGGGTGCTGGTGTCCGGGCCCTGCGGGGCGAGCGGAGCTCACCTACGCCCAAGTGCAGGTGAGGCAGGGTGGTGCCGGCACCGCCCGGGCAGGCAGGGGCAGACCTGGTTCTCCCCCCACAACGGCTTGGCTGCCTAGCACGCGCCCCTCCCAGCCCGCCCAACTTTCTACTTGGCCTTGATTTTCCCGGGGCGATCACTGTGCCTGAGCTCTGTGGGCAGGAGCCCCGCCTGTGGCTGCCCGAGCCCTCCAGCGAGGGTGACCGCAGCCCTCCCTCCTTCGGGCCCATCGGCCACCACAGACGGTTGGAGGTTGGCCTCTGGGTGCGGCTTTGACCACGAGAGAGGGGTCAGCCTCTGTGCGGTCTGGGCTTCACTCGGCCCCTCTGTAAATGGGGGTACAGACAAAGGAATAAAGCCCGAGCAGAAGGCACAGAGCAGGCCCCAAATATAAGCGCATGGTGGGGTGCTGTGTGATTTCGAGCAAAGGTGCAGGGCCCACAACACGTGCTGACTGACTCCCAGGCCCCGCCTCATCGGCTGACTCAATGGGCCGGGCCGCCGTCTGTGCCGTGGGGGGTGAAGGTCGGGGTGGGGGCAGGGAGGGAAGCGGGGTGGCCACACCGCCCAGCCCAGGGGACCAGGACGTGTAGCATCAGTCAGGCCGACTGTCTCCTTCAGTGACTCCTGGGCTCAGTGTCCGGACAAGAGCCCACCTCTGCTGGCAGCGGGGCGCGGGCTGCAGGGCGCTGCCCCTCCACCTCACTGTGCACACGGAGAAACTGAGGCCACGGGGTGGTGGCCACTGGGCCGGGGACAAGGCAGGCAGTGGAACCAGGTCTCCTCCCCAGGGGGCGGGGTGAGGGGGATGGGCAGGAAGCCTCGGGTCTCACCTGAAAGGGTCTGTGGGGTCTTTGGCGTCGCAGACATCCGCGTGGCCGTGGCAGACGCAACGGCCGCCGATGCTGATGTCCTTGATGCTGTAATAGTACTGTACTTGGCCGTGAGCACCCCGCCGGCTCACACCAGCCCTGCTGCCCCACCCGGGACCCCCCATGCACCCAGACGCCCATGTGGCCCAGGCCCCTGCTGGGCTAGAACCCCGGCCCCGCCCCGCCCCGCCCCATCCGCCCGGGCTGGCGTGCTCACCCGGCGGGTGACGGTGGGGTCCCGCAGTGCCTTGCCCATGAGGTGGCCCAGGAGCGTGTTTGTGCGCAGGAAGCGCAGGCGGACGTTGGTGGCTTTGGTGAAGTCGCGCAGCAAGGGCGAGTAGGAGAAGTTCATGGCCCCTGGGCGCCCGTTGACCAGGGACACCACGATCTGCAGACAGGGTAGGGAGTCAGGCCGGCAGCCCACGGCCGCCGCACCCGGGCGACACCCCGCCGTGCCCGTCCAGCCACCTCGCCGTTCTCCAGGGGCACGATCCGGGAGTACTCTGTGCTGCAGATGACGTCATCGTCCCGCGAGATGCGCTCCAGCGTCAGCGCCCCGAACCGCTCCAGGCAGTCCCTCCTGGAGGCTGTGGGAGACAGGCTGCGAGGTGAGGGGGCGGGTCCGAGCCAGCTGCCCGGTCACCGGAGCTTGAAGCCAGTCCCCAGGGAGCCACACCACCCAGCCCAGGGGACCAGGCGGCCCAAGGGTGCCGGGTGCCCCCTGCCCCTGGACCCAGCCAGGCCCCACACCACCCCCACCTGCCTCTGGGGTGCGCCCTGGCAATCCTGACCCAGGCAGGAAGAGAGTGTGACAGGGCAGGGCGACCCCGCCACCCCCGGGACACGCCTGCCAGTCCCTGGCTCTGGGAGACTCACAGGCAAAGAACTGCCACGGCTGGTAGGTGCGGCCGAAGTCGGTGGACCGCTCCAGCACCCAGAGGTCTGGCCGCGGGGAGTTGGCAAACTTGACGAGCACGTAGGCCACGTGGAAGACCTGCGACGGGGGGCGGGGGGGCATGAGGCCCGGGCCTTCCTGGTGCCGGGCGGGGGGGGGGGGGCCCACGCCACGGCGCGGGCCGCCCTCTCCCACAGCTGCGGGCTCTCCTCTGGGCTCAGAGGCACCCAGGAGAGAGGACTAACCCGCTCGGGGAGCAGCCCCCGGGCTCGCTGGCTGGCCCATGGTTGCTGAGGCCTACAGGGGACACCGCCGTTGCCCACAGTTCCTCGCTCTCGGCAAGCCCGGCCTCCTCGCCCGCCTGGCAGGGGGCTCCTGTCCCAGTCCCAGCTGGTCACCCCCCATCGCTCTCTCAGAGCCGCCTCCAAACCTGCCTGTCTGTCCTCAGGCCAGTCCTGCTACTAAGGCCCAGGGCACAAGGGCTTGGGGCAGGTGTGGCCCAGTCCTGGCTGTTGTCGCAGGGCCCCGAGTGAGGAGACGGACTGGAAAACAGGGAGCCTCATCCAACTCTCCAGGGATGAAGCGTGAGATGGGGCCGCCACAGCAGCGTCTGGGACACCTGACCCCAGGCTGTAGCCCCCAGGAAAGGGTCCTGGGGCCCCCGGGAACATGTGGGCTCAGACGTACCTGCTCGGCCTGAGGTCTCAAGGGGGAGGCTGGGCCACCCAGATCCCTGAAAGGGCGGGTGTGTGAGCAGGCTCCAGGCTCGAACCCGGCGTGCGGGCCTCCGGTGCCCCCCCTCAGGCCCCCTGGGAGTGCCCACCCCAGGCTCAGCCTCCCACAGGGAAGGACGGTGGTTCCCAGGCAGCTCTAAGGACAAGGGAGCCCCTCCCCCGTCTCCAAAGCCAAGGGCCATTGTCCAGGCTCTGTGCATGGTATTCGGGCTCCAAGGAGACCCAGGCAGGGGGGCAGGGGGACACAGACGCCCCCAGGTTGCACTCCGGAGTGGGAGGCCCGGGCACAGCAGAGGCGCACTGGTGAACATGCCACACGCTGGGGTGCGGGGGCCAGCCCACACCCCAACCCCAGGTCTGCTCACTGGGGCACCCCCCCGACCATGTGGGCTCCAAACTGTCCACAGACCTCGAGGGTGATGTCATGCTCCCGGCCACGGCACATACCCTCATCGGGGGCCTGGCCAGCCCAGAGAGCAGACCCCCTTGGGTGTCCACTGGTGTGGATTTCTGCTCCCGACCAGCTGAGGCAGAGAAGCGGTCGGACCCCTCCAGGGCCACCCGAGGCCCACAGTCACTCTGCAGCCCCTGTCGGCCTGAGGTCCAATATGGCGACCCCATGGAGGTCGGTGACCCCCCAAGGCCCAGCCCTCAGGAGACACAGGCTGCTCGGAGTGCCAGTGGGGGCAGGGTCCCCGGCCCCAGGGACGGGCCTGCCCTGCGTCCACACCCTTCCCGAAGGAAGGTCCATGTCAAGCCAAGTGGCCTTTCCCCAGGGCGGGGGGGTTAGCCCATTCACCCATGTCCAGGCTCTGAGGTCATCTTCCCGGGCTGTTCAGTTGGGGGAGGGGCACGAGCCCCTGGGGGATGGACCCTGCACCCAGCTGGCACCTTGGCCAACCCTAAGGCATTCCAGGGGGTGCCCGGGGGATCTGGGGGTGCGTGAGTCAACAGACAAGGGCTCCTCTGGGGGCAGGCGCGGCATGGCCCCCCCGAAGGCCCTCCAGGAGGCTAAAGGCTAGCACCGAACCCCCTGGGATCCACCCCCGCCTTTCCCTGAGTAAGGCCACCAGGCTGCACCCTCCGCTGGCCCGCTCTGCCCCTCCCCCGTCAGCGGCCCACCACATTTTTCCCAGCTGAGGGCACTTGCACAAATATTGATTCAAAGACACTGATCAGGCAGGACAAGGGTGTCATGGGAACTTCCCGCACACGCCCAGCACACTGGGCAAGCTTAAAGAAAGGCCCCGCCTCCTGCTGCCTGTCCACCTGGTCATGTGTCTGTCACACAGGGGCCCTAGACGTCTGTCCCTGAGGTGCTACCAGGTAGGGGTACGGGAAAGACATCGGCCCTGCACTGCCCGTCATCCTGACCTGCTGATGGTGACCCGGGAGGGGCGCAGCCCCTGCCCGCGGCCCCGCCCGCCGCCCTGTCCCCCCGCCCCCCGCCCGGTCCTGCTGCCAGCACAGGCTGACCTTTCCCGCCGCAGCGCTCTCTGCAGAAGGAAAGAACGTCTTTTAAAGCAAAAGCCAAACAAAAGCCTCCTAAGTTATTTTTAACAGTCTGGCTATTTTGGGGCGGGCAAGTCTCCAGGACGGCAGCAGAACTGCCTCTCCGTCGCCCACCCCCGGCCTGCACACCCAGCCTGACAGCAAAGGCCCCCCGGAGGGCGTCTGCACCCCCCCCACCGCCCCTTGACCGGCGTTTGACGGGGCCGGGGCCAGAGCAGGGGGCCCAGGTGCGCTCTAGGCACCAGTGGCCGTGGGGCCCTGGGCACAGGGGCAGCGGAAAGACAAACACAGTGGAGGAACCAAGACCCGGGGCCAGGGCACGGCGCGATGGCTCCCTTGCTTGGGAGGACGCCACTGTCTCTGGGTGGATGTCAGATGCCAGAGCCACCTGTCGGGACGCTGCAGAGGGTGCCCGATGCCACCCCGCCCTCCGGGCTGCAGAGGTTGGGGCAGGGAGAGGAAGGTGCAGGGGCCAGGGCTGGGATATGGACAACACGGGTCCCTGACACCCTGGCGGGACACGGAGGGTGACAGCCGGCCAGCAGCACACTGGGCTCAGGCACCTGCCTCACCAAGGGCAGGAACCCCTAGGGTGCAAGGTGGTCGGGCCAGCACACCCCACCTCTGCCCTGGCCAATCACAAGGCCAGGGAGACCCGGGCCTGCCTGGGGGAGGAGGGAACCGGGCCCCCACCCACCAGTGCCCGCAAGCCACTTGAATCACCGGGCAGTCGGTGACTCAGCCCCGGCCCTGCCGGAAGCAGGGCCCGGTGCTGGTTCCCGGGGCTGGGCCAGGGTCCCAGGCTGTGGCCGGGTGGAGGCAGGAAGCCCCTCCTAGCCCCGGCGTCCGGGCCAGCTCCCTGGCCGTCACCCTCGGAGTGAGCAGTGGGTGCCCTGCATCCCCCACCCAGGCTGCCCAATGCTCTGGCCCAGCCCCCAGGGGGGCTCCCTCAGCAGACACCCCTCTAGAAACCTTGGTACAGATCAAGGCCACAGCAGGGTCTGGCGCCCAGGGCCAGGGCGGACAGGGCAGGGGTGCCAACTCAGGCCCCCATCTGAGTAAATAATGACGGCCCACAGGCTGTCCACGCGCCGGGCAGGGAGGACCCAGCTGCGGGAGATACAGAGGATGGAAAAGTAAAACAAATGTGGAGAGGCCAGGCAGAGGCCCCAGGGACCTGACCCTGCTGGGCGGGCCCCTGACAAACAGGTGTTGGGGGTTGGGGGACTTTCAGGGAATGGGTGGGGGTGGGGGTGGAGGGCCCCGGTGGGTGTGTAGGAGCTCACGGGCTAGAGGAGAGGGCAATGCTCCACGTGGTCCAGCACCTCAGCGACGCCGGGCAGGCGGGCAGGGGATTCAGAGACCCCCTACCTCCAGGGCTGGGGGGGGCGCGGGGTTCAGGCCCAGCCTCAGCCAGAGCTCCTCGCCTCCTCCCCTCCCCCCTCCTCCCCGCAGAGGCCCAGGTGAGGCCAGATGGTCAGCCCCAGGCCACAGGAAGTGGAGTTTATCTCAAGAGGACCCCAAACCCAAACAGTTTAGTCTCTGGTGAGCAGGATGCTGAGGTCCACGCTGTGGGGTTTGTTTAAAAGCAGATGGAAAGCCGCAGGTTTTGGGGGTGGCTGGGCGGGGGCGGGGCGTCCGCGTGAGGTTGGGGGCGGCGTCCGAGAGCAGCCAGAGTGAGCAAAGGCGGTGCAGCCGGTGTGTGTGGTGTGTGTGGTGGGGGCAGCGTGTACAGGGCCAGGGAAGAAGCACCCCTGTACCCTGGGGGCAGAGGCCCCGGCTAGGCAGGGCTGCATCCCTTCTCACGAGCAGAGCTGGGCCTGTGCCGAACAGGAGGTGCCCCTGGCTGGCCACTCAGGACCACCCCCCCCCCGCCCCCGCCACTGTCCTCCCCAGGGAGCCCAGCTCAAGGGGCCACGTCCGGTCCGGCCCCCACACCTGTCCTGGCTCCTGGGCTCGGTAACCAGAGCCTGACCAGCCTCAGGCGAACTTCCTGTCGCACTCCGCTGACCCTGCCGGGGGACTGGCCGCATGGCCGAGCGCCCAGCCAGGCCCCGGGGAGCCAGGCCAGCAGGCACGCTGGGACCAGGAGTCCTGAGCAGAGAGCCCCGAGCCTGCCAGACTCAGAGGGAGTGCCACCTGGCAGTAGTGGTCCTGCCGAGCCAAGCCCCTCAGGCAGGTGCCCTCACCCCCCATGAACACAGAAGGAAACCGAGGCACAGAGACCAGGCGTCCAGCCGGGGCCAAGCCCTGCATCTCCTCCAGACAGCAGCATGTGCTCTGTGTCCCCAGGTGTCCGGGGAACTCTCTCACCGGAGCTCTGCTCCTTGGTGCCCCCATCTGGTGTTCTCTCCCCCAGGGAGGGCACAGACCCCTCCCCTGGCATTCCGAGCCCCCGACCCACACTTCTGGCCCCACCAGCGACCACCCCAGCCCACCCCCAAGGCCGGCCCAGCCCCCCTCGGCACCCTCACCCTGCTGGACCCCGGCTCCTGCAGCCTTGGGTAGGCCTGCCCCACCGGAGGGCACCAGCCAGGAGATTTCCTGCCCCACCCCCACCGGGGGACTGGCTCGGAGACTTGGCAACTAGCAAGGGTCAGACCGACAACGGCTCTCTCAGGCCGGAAGGCTCCTGGCCGAGGTCCACGCAGTGAGCAGGGCAGGTGACGAGGCCCTGGCCCCTCCTGCCCTCCCAGCCGGGAGGCGGCTCCTGGAGCCTCAGTTTCCCCAGCCGCAGCCTGGGAAGGAGGAGGGCCCAACACCCACTCCCACGGAAATGATCAGAACAGGAGTCGGCGTGACCACGGAAAGAGGGGGCAAGTTCACTGCCCCGAGCCAGTCCCGGCCCACCCACCAGGCATGAGACCGAGCTGCGATGCGGCCGATGGCGCCCTTCTCAGTCTTCGCAGGGGCAGGAAGGCCTCCCGATGCCCAGTGCCGGCTGCCCCCCGCCCCCTTCAAGGCATCCGCTCCAGATCCCAGAACAAAGGCAGCTGGCAGTCCGCCACAGGGAGTGCCCAACCCTGCTGCCCGCTCAGCCCCACTTCCTGACGGAAGCCCCAGCCCTACCCCGACCCTCGCCTCCAAGGATCGCCCAAAGTGGGAGAACCCCAGCTGGTGCTTGGGGCCCCCGTGCCGGGCTAGCTTAGCCAGACCCCTCCCGCCTGGCCTGTTTCTCATCTGCACCACGGAGTGTCATCAGAGGGCGCTGCCTGGGGATGTGGTCCTCAGTCTGACTAGAGATGCCAGCCGCCCCGGTCACCAGACCTGGGTTGACTTGAGGGCACAGATCCCAGGGCAACCGTGAGGGCCCAGGCGGACGCGCTCCAGGCCTGCCCCCTCCAAATGCCTCCCCCGTGCTCCGGCCCCACGTGGGCTCCTCTGCCCCAGACCAGACACTGCGGGTGGAACCTGGTCTCCGTCCCCAACCCCGGCAAGTGGCACCCCAAAGGCCCAGTCACTGCTCCATGGCTCCGTTTCCCAGATTCCCGCTGGAACCCCATCCGGGCTCCAAGACCCTCTGGCCTGCGGGGTTGGAACCTGGGTCTGTCGCCCCACCCAACTCCACAGCGCACGGGCCAGCGGATCCTGCACCCCCCGCCCCACCCAGACCAAGGCTGGTAGCCCCTTGGTCCAAACAAGATGGGGCCATGATAGGTGGATGAGTGCATCCCTCTCCCCAGGCAGACCTGGAAATGGCCTCTTTCCCCTTCGGGTCATTTTATAGGTGGGGAAACTGAGGCTTGGAGTGGCAGGACACACACTTGGTGAGCTCTCTCCCTGGCCCGGGACTAGTCTACCAAGCCGGGGTCCCAGGTGTGGGGATAGCAGCTCAGGGGTCACAGAGCCAGGAGGGGCGGGAGCCCCGCCCCTGCACCTTGGGCTGGGCACCGTGCCCGCCTGCTCTGAGGCCACTCCGGGGTTGCCATGGAGACCGGGCCGCTGTGCCCCCAGCCAGGGCCCCAACCCCTCCCCCAGCCTGGCCAGGCCTGTCCCGCAGGGAGGGGAGGAGGCAGCCCAGGAAGAGCCCACCGGCTTAGCACAAGTTCCCTCTGACTGACCCTGGGTGGGGGTGGCTCCGTTTCCCCACCGGCAGTACCAGAGAGGGGGACGCTGGGTCACACGGGCTCTGAGGCTCCCTCCCTCCCTCCCTGGGACAGGCGAGCAGAGACGTGGTGAAAACCCCGGGGGCAGGCCAGGCCCGGCCAGACCTGGGCCTGCAGGCCAAGCAGCCCTCTCCCAACTTCCCTCCCGGCCCTTCCCCTCCATTCCTCTCGGGCTGCTTCTCCTGCAGACGTAATAGCTAAGCCAGTGTGCCTGGGATTTCAGGTCACTTGTTAGGACTTGAACCCACTCTCCTCACTGCCCACCTGACCACAGGGCCAGCCCTGCAGGTCAGGGCAGGAGGTGCCCAACACTGTACCCCAAGCCTGCCCGTGGGGTTCGCCCTGCCAGTCAGCTTACGGGAGACACTTCCCCGCCACTGAGGGTCCCAGTGGGAGGAAACTCAGCAAGGGGCAGGTGCCCCACGTCACACGACTGAGCAGTGGCAAGGCCGGCCTGGACTCTAGACCCTGGACATGACTCCTTCCCAGTCCGATGGGGTGGGGTCTGGCCGGATCGACCTTGCAGCCCCAACTCTGGGCAGGCCCGGCCTCATTCCCCTGCCCCCCAACCCACCCAAAGAGGCAGCGGCCCATTTCTCAGGCCAGGACGCCAAGGCACACGGGCAAAGTCACACTGCGCACAGGACGCACCCTGGACCCAAGTCTGACCCAGCAGCATCCACTCGGGGGGCTCTTCCGTCACTGAGAAACGCCTGGCCTCACCCTCCAGCCCGCAGGGGCCTGGAGCAGGCACACCTAACCCGGAGGTGGCCCTCAAGGCACAGGTATCCCAGGAATGTCCACTTCCCCCGGCCTCCTCCGCATTCCTGGGGCCCCTCCCACCGCAGCAAGCCTGAGCCTGGCGCAGGGGCCCGGCTCCCTGCGGGAGGGCCTCGGAGCCGGCACCGCAGCTCCGCGTGTGGCCGCCTCCCTGCCGGACCCCCAGCGCCCCACCCCCGCTCCCCGAGGGAGGTGCCTGCTGCCGGGAGGTGGAAGGCGCCGGCACGAGTGGCCCACTCCACGCCTTTGTCCGACTGGGCCTGCCACCCGCAGGCAGTCTGGGCCCAGAGCTGGCGCCTGGGGGCTTGCTTGGGGCGGGGGGGGCGCTTCGCCCTCCAGTCTGTGCCCTAAAGGAGCCCCAGGACCAGAGATGCAGGGCGGGGGCTGCGGTGGCCAAAAAGGAGACTCTACCTGGCCCAGGTCCAGGGTGACGTTGACCTCGTTGTACTCCAGGCCGCGGGACAGTGGTGGGCTCTGCCACCAGCGCTCGGTGCCGTCCACGGCGTTGCTCGCGGGGTGCGCCTTGTTGCTGTTGGCAGCCGTGCAAATGTCGCAGTACTGGCCCTGCAGGGTCGGGGTGGGGGGCGGGCAGTGGTCAGGCGGCTGGGAAAGGCCGGGGCCTGTCGCGGCCTCCAGTTGCCCTCCCTGCCATCGCAAGGCCCACCCCACTCACTCATCACCATGCCTACTGCGTTCCCAGCTCCAGGCACGCAGCTCCTATGACGCCCTTTATGCAGGAACCGGGAGTGGGGAGGCGGAGGGACGCCCGCTCTCGGTGGGAAAGTCGAGGTGGGCCTCTCTGAGGAGGAGGCTCCAGGCAGAGGGACCCCCGTGCAAAGGCCCCGAGGCAGGAAGGGCCACTGGGCAAAGAGCGAGAACGCCGCTGGGGCTGGCGGTGGGGGAGGGGTCAGTCGGAGAGCAGGTGGGGGTCGCCTGCTGGCGCGCGCCCCGGGGGCTGGGACATCGGGAGCGCCGGACTAGCTCCCCACCTCCAGTGGCCCCTCTCCCATGGCCCCTGTCAGACTCTCACCCAGAGAGACCCGGGTGAAGGTCTCCAGGGAGCCGGGGCTAGGTCATTCCAGCGGCCTGTGGGGACAGGGCCCGGAGCAGAGGCCTGTGGGCCGCTGGCAGGCAGGGCCTGGGCCTCCCGGCCCCGTGGCTTCCGAGCCCTGGGGCCCGGCCAGATCATGGCAGCAGCTAAGCCTCAGTGTCCCCATCTGAAGAGTGGGGGTGATGCTGGCACCTGCCTCGGCCGTCCCCCACCCCACCCCGCCCCAGGCCTGGCAGCTGCGTCTGTCACGGTCCAGACACCTGCCAGGGGCCTGTCCTCTGTGGGGACAGGCAGCTCCCAGCAGCATCCTGGCCTGCTGTCCCTGTCAGGGAGGAGCAGGTGCTGGGAGCCCGGGGTGGGGTTCGGCGGGGTGGGGGCAGGGCTGGACCCTGGCCACAGGCCCACTGGAGCCCAACCCCCACCTCAAAGGAAAGCAGGCCCGCGGTCCCTCTGCGCACAAAGCCGGGACTTGGCGCTGATTGAAACCCGAGAGGCTGTCTGGGAAAGGCAGCCACCGCACCGGCCCGGCCTCCCGGCCTCCCAGGGGGCTTCCGCGTGCACCCGGGAAGGCGGGACCCACAGGCTGCAGAGTGGGCTCCGGGACCCTGGTGCTGGGTGCTTTGGGTCCCCCCACCTCAGGCCTTGTCCCCGCCTGGGGCCTTTGTACTCCTGTGTCCTGTTGTGGGTCCCCACTCAGCCGCCAGCTCCTCCGCAGCACGCCCACCCCACCCAGCTCCAGACCACCCGGGAAGCCGACCTGACCCCCAGGCACCCCCTCGCTGTATTTATTCCACCTCCAGACCTGGAATTGTCTGGCTGTCCGTGGCTCTCTGCTCGCTGCCTCCCCAGGAGCGGGGAGCTCGGGGGTGGGGGGCACACCTGCTCAGGCCACCACCCGAGCTGCCACGCCGAGGGGACAGCACTGGGGAGGGGGAAGCTGCAGAAGGTCCTGCCGGGCACAGTGCGGAGACAGGGAGCAGCGACAACAACTTCCCCTACCAGTGAGTCTCCGCTAAGGCCGAGCCCCTGGCTTCCCCCACGGCCCCAGGGCCAGCCCTGCATTCCTCCTGCGCCCACCTGAGGCTGAGAGGACCTCCCGCACAGGACGCCCACCTGGCTGGGCTCACCCAGGCCCCCACTGGCGCCCCTGCCTCAGCTTCTGTCCTGTCTCCTCTGGGGGTCCCGGTGGAGCCTGCAGCCTTGGGCCCCTGTCCTCAGCGACCCCCCCACCCCCCGCAATACTGGCACAAGACCGGCTCCGCAGATGGACGGCGTGGGGCTTCACCTCCCTGGCACCTCCTGTGCCCGGCCACTGGCTTCCAGCCGGGGTCGGCAGGCAAGGCCCTGCGGCCAGGCCCGCCAGAGGCCAGGGTGTGCTGGGCAGACCCCCTGCTCCCAGGGGAGAGGGCGGAAGTGCTGTCCAGTCCAGGGGCTTATCCAAAGGCACATGGGTGTCCACGTGGTGGCTGGTCCTTCCACCACGCCTCACCCAGCGGCCTCAGAGCCGGGACGCTTGTCCCCGCCGGCTTTCAGGGGCAGCTGTGGCCTCTCTCGCTCGACCACGGGCTGGGCGAGCAGGCTGACGCCGCTCATTCAGGGCCAGCCTCCTGGCCCGGGACACCAGGGCTGCCACCGGCCGCCAAGCAGGCCCTGTGTGTAGTCTGGCATCCCCGTCCAAATGCAGGGGCGGCGGGCCCTCGCACCGCGCCCACCTTACAGGTGGGGAGACTGAGGCTCTGGGAGGAAACCACCTAGCTACGGAGAGACAGAGGAGAAAGACCTGGGGCCCTGGCTGCTCCTTTAGGCACTAGGAGGGGGCAAGCAAGGCCCCTCCCTGCAGGGACCCCTCCACTGGCCCTCCTCCAGGGCCTGCCCCCTGGGGCCCGGCAATGTGGGTGCGCAGAGAGGAGGGCTGGTCAGGGTGGAATCCCAGCAGAGCCGTGGAGGGGGAACTGTGGAGGGGCGGTGTGGAGGGGGCGGCTTGGGCACCCTCACACCAGCGCCTTCTTTGGACCTGACCCCTCTGACTCTAACCAGACGGGCCAGGGCCTGGGGCTCCCCGCAACTCACCCAGCCAGGTCAGGGTCTGGCTGTGAGGCTTCCACAGCTGTCTGCACCTGTTCAGGCCTCAGTTTCCCCATCTGAAACGCGGGCTTGAGACCTCCCATCTCAGTTGTGGGGGAGGGGTCGGCAGTTAGAGGGGAGCATGCGGGTGGATGGGGGAGCACTGGGGGGCAGCGCTGTGTCCCAGGAAGGAGATGCCCTGTGGGCCCCTCTCAGCCCCTCCCCGACCGGAGGGCCACGGCCTGGCCTGAGGGGCCCCACTCCGCTCCTGCAGCTCCTGCATCACCCACCACAGCCCAACGCCCTTCCTCCCCTCCCCGGGGCCTCTCCTGCCAGGAAGGTGGTGGCCTGGGGCCTCCGCCCTGGAAGAGGCGGCTCAGTTTCCATCAGCCCTGGGGCCCCCAGACCCTCCTTAAGGGTCAGCAGCAGGGGTGGAAAGATGGGCCCAGCACACAGTGTCAGGGAGCCGCTAGAGCAGTCCACCCCCACCCCGGCCCAGGCCACCTCGGGCAGCCTATGGGCCACGGAGCCAGCAGGACCCCAGCCCCCACCCGGTCCAGAGGGTCTGTCTCAACAGCCCTGCTTCCCTGGGGGGTGTCTATGAGTGGGGCCACCGAACCGTTCAGACCTCCAGGCTGACGGCTTGGGAGGTCGTGCCCCTGAAGGGCCCCCAGGGAGCCCTGGCCACCTGTGTGGGGCAGCCACGCAGCCGCTGGCGGAAGCTGCCTGTTCCCATCCCCAGTTAAAAACGCCGTTGTTTGCAGAACCCCCCTCCCCCGGACTTCAAGGCCCCACCGAGTCTCTAGATCCCCAGTGGGGAGGGCTTCACGCTGTGCAGCCAGCAGGGAGAGCCCCCGGGGTCTGGCCCTCCCGCCCCGTCCCAGTCCCACCCGGGCGCCAGCAGCAGGTTCCAGCTCGTCCCAGGGGAAGGCGGAGCGGGCCCGCCCCTCCCCGCAGGCAGCGCGCGCCGCCGCCGAGACCGGCCTCGCCCGCATCCCGGGACTCTGGGCCGCCAGGGGCCCGGAACGCGCCCCCCGCCCGGGGCCCCGCGGCCCGCACTTTGCGCGAGGGTCGCTGCGTCCCGCCTTCCCGGGGACGGGGGTGAGGTGGCGTGGGGACGCACAGTTCTCTGGCAGAGCCCGAAGGACCGAGCTGGGTCCACTCGGTTTTCCCGAAATGTGAAACCGGAGAGTCGGGGCTGGGACGCCAGGGCTTCGGTCCGTACCTGGACTCTCCCGGGCCCGGGGAGCTCCCTGCCAAGTCCGGGTGGAGTCGAGGAGTACGGCCCGGGTCCGCCCGGCGCCGGGTCCTCGGGACTGCGTCCCCCGCCCTGCTCGCCCCTCCCGCGGAGCCCCGGCCAGCGGCCCGCGCTCACCTGGATGGTCTGGACGGGGTCCCCGCCGGCCGCGGGGCCCCCCACTAGCTTGCAGTAGAGATCCTCGGTGGGGCGCGGAGCGCCGCGCGCCGGGGCCTCCTCGCCGCAGGTGGCCGAGGCGACGATGCGGGCACCCTCGGCCAGATTGAAGTAGGGCGGGTGCAGGCTGAAGTCGCCGTCCGCCGCCGCCAGCGCCGCGCCCAAGAGCGCTAGCCCGACCAGCAGCCGCAGTGGCTGCGCGGGACGCGCCTTCTCCATCCCGCAGGTCCGGGCCGCGCTCCCCGCGCTCTGGGACTGCGCGCCGCGGGAGCCCGGTGGGGTGTGAGCGCGGGGCCGGCCGGTTGGCTCCGCCTGCGGACGTCAGGCCCCGCCCCAGCCCGCCCGGGTGACCGAGCCCCGCGCCCCGGGGCCAGGGAGGGGGCGGGGCGGCCGGCAGCCTTAACCCTTCGGAACCCGGCCTGCCGGGCTCCGGAAGGGGCACCTGCTGGCCTCGGTCCAGGCCGTGGGGACGCGGAACAGCCCGAGCCCCCCCCAGGGCGTGGCTCGGTTCCTGGGTGCACCCCCGTTCCCCACTGCGCCCCCGGTCCCCGGCGCACCCGCCCGGTTGGTCCTACTCAGAGGCTCCGCTCTTTGTTTTCATAACCTCGGGCACCTCTCGGCGGCCGAGCGCCCCCGGCGGTCCCGGCGCAGGCTCGGCGGCCGGGAGTCGGGCACGCTCGCCGCTCGCCGCTCGCCGGCCGGGACATCTGTCCATCCCCGGCCCAGCGCGCCCCCGGCCGTACTCCTAGAACCGTACAGCGTCCCGAGCGACGGCCACACGGGATCACGGACGTTTGGCTGCCCCACCCCTCACCCTCTGGACTGAGTGCCCTCCGGAGACCCCGTGCAGCCTCGCCCCGCTCCCCAGGCCGGTTCCCGGTGGTAGTTCCCTCACACTGCCCCGAGGTCCGCCCCATCTCGCAAGGTGGGCGCGAAGGCGCACTCTGCACCAAGCGCGTGGCTGCGGGCGGGGCCCTGGAGGGAATCCAGTTGCAGGGGGACAGGGAAACCCCGATTGGGGATCCCGTGCTTCCAGGTCGGGTTCATTCATGCCCCTCCTACCGGTTTGGTTTAAAAATACTCTAAAACAGGGAAATGGATCAGGAGGGACTGGACCTGCTACCCACCCTTGCGGCAAAGGAAGGGTGTTTGTGGCCTGCTGGGTGCCCAGAAGACTGACCGTGGGGGACGTTTATCCGGCACCTGCTGTGTGTGTGTGTGTGGGAGGGGGGACCCGCCGTTGTGCCAGGCAGTGCCTGTGCTGGGGGCAGTGTGGGCCCCAACTTCGTCGGCCAGGCCGAACCCCCCTGCTTGGCGCTGCTCCCTGCACAGGGCACTGGGGGATGCCCGGGAAGTGGGGCAGAACCTAGAGTTGAGCTCCCATTTTATCCCAGCTGTTTCTGCGTTTCTGGGGCTCCGGGCCCATGTTTGTCTCAAGGGAAGCCCGAGGGGGTGGGGATGGGGTCGCAGCTGCTGGGCTGGCAGCTTCCCCCACTCTCTGAGCCAAGCCCGCTGAGTGTGTGTCCCACGTGGGACCCCCTGGACAGTCCTGGGGGCTGGGTGAGTTCACGGGGCAGCATCCAGACGGCCCTGGCAGGGGTCCTGCCCGGCAGCTGCTCCCGGGATCTCGCACTGCCGCCCACATCTTCTGGCTGTCCCAGCGTCCTGCAGTCCCTGAATCCCCCGAGACTTCGAAGCCCCTGCTCTCTCTGGAGTGCGGACTTGGGCAGTGGGAACCACCCTCCCTCCCCTCGCCCTCCCCAGCTCCATGACTCTGTGACTTCGCTGTTGTTCCCTTTGCGGAGAAGCTCTGAGTGGGGGAGGGCCAGCTCGAAGGGTGGGCAGGAGACGCGAGGAATCCGGAGTGACCAGACAGGCCAGCTCAGGGGCTAATTTATGACCCCCGGCAAAGGACAGCCGCCTCTGGGCAGTGGCAGACCCAGTGGGGGGCTGGACCTGCCCAGCCTTCCCTGCCCCTGGAGCATCCCCCCACATCTGGCACACCACAGCTGTACACTCCTGCCGCCAGCACCCCCTGGACAGCTGGGCACCCTGGCAGCCTGGGGCTGGCGACTGGGGACCCTCCCCCCCCCCCTGATCTAGGCAGGCTTTCCCACGTCCCCTGGAGGGGCCAGTGGGCCGAGTTGGTGGGTGGGCGCGCTCTGAGCCCTGCCGGGCGGGCAGGGGGGACAGCTGCCTGGGAATTAGCTGAGTCAGCCACAGCGCCCAGCTGCAGGAGTGTCCGACAGCTGCCCGGGGGGCGGGGGGGCAACTGACGGCCGTTGGGGTGGGGAGCAGGGACAGGAGAATGTGGTGCCGTCTGCCATGCCGCGTGCCTTTGTGCCTGGCCAGGGAGGGGACAGCACAGAGGATGAGGGAGAGGCTGGGGGGAGGTGAGCCGGGCCCTGGAAGGTGGCTATCCCGTCTCTGCCCTCTCCTACCCCTGCTGCCAAGGTCATCCCCAAGTGGCCCGGTGAGTGTGCCTCCTGCCCTCCTCAGACTTCTGGGTCTCCCAGCCACCTTTCCTACTTAAAAATGGAGAAGCTGAGGCCGAAAGTCCGGAGGTGCGCCAAGAGCTCCAAGTGAGCAAGAGGAAGGGAGCTGGTCAGCTGTTTGCCGCCCTCCTCCACTTTGTGGGACACGTCCCCCACTCCAGGCAGCGCAGCTCTGTCCCGAGTCCCTCAGAGAGGCGCACCCAGTCCTGGGGGTGGGTGCCCCAAGAAGTCCTGTCTTCCTCCCCTCTCCCCCCTCCAGTAGCCTCCCCAGGAGCCCCTGCTGCCCCTTCGCGGGGGGGTGGGCGGCAGGCGTGGGGACCGGTGGCCTAGCACAGGCATGCCTGGTTCAGCCGGAGGCTCTCCAGAGGCAGCTGCCTGGGGCGTCCTGGCGCTTACAGCCGGGACCAGGTGACTGCGCCTGCTGGGCTTCCAGTCCGCAGGCCCCGGTCCTGCCCCTGGGCCCTGTCCTCCTGGAAGAGGCCACAGCGGCCGCTGCTTCCCGGTCCATCCTTGTCTCAGCAGGAAGAGGGGTGGGGGGTGTTAGTGCTGTGGTCTGGAGGAGTGGGGCTGCCGCTGCCCGGTGGCCGCCCAGGGGACCCAGCGGGGGAGCACGTCCATCGGGGCAGGCGTGGGGCAGAGGAGCTGGGGGCAGGGCTGATTCTGGTGGCCGCCGACAGTCGAGCCCAGCGTCCTGGACGCAGCCTCCTCAGGAGGCTGTAAACCAGCCGGACGGGAGGGTCTCGGCCTCTGCGGGCCGCTGATAGACTGGGCTCCCCCCTCTCCCCGACAGTGGTCTGTTCTCTTCCCTCCCGAACCCAGCACCCAGGAGCTCCACGGCTGGGGGCCAGTGGGCAGAGGACAGGCCTCCAAGTCTGGGGCACTGGTCCTGGGGCAGCAGCAGGCCCTGGGCAGCGACTGGACCCCTCCCCAGGCCAGGAACACCCCCATCCCTGCGGGCTGCCTCCTGCCTCCTCCCGGAGGCCTGCTGGCCTCAGATGGGGGAGGAGGAGGAGGGAAGAATGCTTGCGTTTTCAGTGTGCGGAGTGGCCGGGACAAGCCTCTTGTCGCTCTGGAAGGAGAGTGCCCTCCCCTCCCTGCTGCGGCCCCATTGGGGCCACCGCTGGCCTCCTGGCACAGAGGCGGATTTAACGGCAGGCGCACTGGGCGCACGCCTGGGCCCCGACTTCTGAAGGGCCCCGCAAAACCCCAACTTTACACTTTTTTCTAATGACACCAAGTTTGGTTTCATATGTGCAATTTTAATTATGTACAAGTTTACAATCGGCGGTAAAACCCGATAGTATGTTTAAATATTTTCTCCTGCGCCCGGGGCCCCAACCGACCTTAATCCGCCCCTGCCTGGGCATGTGGTCCTGGGAAACCTTGGAGGCCACCGGGCTCTGGGTTGACCCAGCAAGGAACAGACAATTTTGACCCACGCACTGCCCGGCCAAGGCCCTTCTGCTGGGAGACTTCTGACCCCTGTGTGCCCAGCTCAAAGGCCACACCCCTGGGGCGCCCCCTGCAGGCCTGACCCTTGGACATCCTGGTGTCGGGGGAGGGACACAGACAGGCTGAGGTGTGCCTGGGTGCAGGAAGGCCTGAGCTGGCCAGCCCTGGCTGGGGTCCTGGGGTTCCCCATTCAGCTCCCCTTCCCAATGAGCATCGTGGACCTGGACGGCCAGGCCAGGCCCTGTAAGAAGCACATGCACCCGGAACGTTCCGAAGCATGAGGCTTCTTCCTGTAAGAAGCACATGCACCCGGAACGTTCCGAAGCATGAGGACCCTCCATGGGGCGAGCAGTGTGATGTCCGTCTGGACTCCAGAGGTGGGGGTCCAGCTTAGACACTGGCCCACGCCCGGCTTCCAAGCCTCTACCTGAGTATAGGAGAGCCCCCTGCCCCCGCCGATGTTGGGACGCTGTTTTGTGAAGCGCGCTGGGAGCTGGGAGGAGTCAAAGGTCAGCATTCTCAGAGCCTGTCTGTGGCCGGCTGGAGCCCACAGGGCCTGCATGATAATAGCTAACCTGGGGCTGAGGGCCTGCGGGTGGCGCAGCGGGCTCCTGCTTGTCTTAAGATGAAAGCCAGGCCCCTCGGCAGCCCAGTGATGCCCCCCTTCTGGTCAGTCCTCGCCTGAGGATCCTCCAGGCCGCCCCTTTCCTCCCGAACCAGGACCAGGACTGGCTTCCGCCACCCTGAGCCCAACAGAGCCCCCCCGCCCCTGTTGACCTGAGGAATGTCCAGACCTGTTGAGAACTTTTATGAGACTTATTTGAGCCAAACTGATGACATTGTCAGGAAGCAAGATCTCAAGTGCTTCCTAGAAATGACACTTTTGCTGCTGCTTTTATGCATTTGGAATTAAGGAGAGAACGCAAGGAACTTAGCATGGAGGTGGTAGAAAGCCAGGCGGGGAGGGAGGATAGCATAGTTTACAGTATGTTCTCCAGGGGGGTGCTCATGCTCATTAAAAAAAAAAAAGCCTATTAATTTTAGAGGGAGAGGTAGAGTGAGAGAGGAACATCGATCGGTTGTCTCCTGCACGCGCCCCAACGGGGGATCGGACCACACCCTAGGTATGTGCCCTGACCAGGAAGCGAACCCCCGACCTTTAGGTGCGCGGGACAGCGCTCCAACCCACAGAGCCCCCCAGCCAGGGCCTAAGAGGGCGGCCAGCTTTATAGAAGGGGTCAAAAGGGAATTTCAAAGGCGTGTTGACCTGGCTGCCCAGAGACAATGGAAGGGCAGGTTTAGGGCAGAGAAAAGCCCTTCATGCCGGGGGTGTGACTGCCCCCCACACCTGCCCACTTAGGGGTTGACTGGCCCTGCGGGGTTTCTTTCTGTAGACCCTGTTTCAGTCCACACCCCTTCGTCTGGCTGCCTCCCTCCCTCCCTGCTCAGGTCTGGGCCCTCCGGGCGCCTCCCCAGAGAGCCCGCCCCTGGGCTCTCCTCGGCAAGGAGCAAAGGCCATTGGTCCAACCAGGCTGCAAGAGCCTCTCCAAGGGGGACCCACTGGGGTGCCTCCCAGTACCTTGCCCAGAGGGTCAAGTTGGGCGTCCAGGCCTCCTGATCCCAGATCTATGGGGAGACTGGGGACGACTCCCTGCATGTGACTGTGCATCCACCCAGTGGCCGCCACCCCATCCTTGCTACCTCCCTGCTCCAGACCCCAGCCCTTGGGGAACAGGCGAGGGCCAGGGCCTCCCCAGCACAGAGGGAGGGGCTCAGCCCCAGCCCTGGGCCTGGTGGGCCCTTCCTTCTTCCCTCCCACAACCTAGGCTCCCGCAGCCCCCTCCCCCGCCTGGGCCTTGGGGCCTGGCCAAGCTCCGGTTCCCATGGGGGGCAGGGTGAGGGCTCCGCAGCTTCTCCAAGAGGTGCCCGCAGACGGCCTTATATGGCCAGGAGGCCTCGAAGCCCAGGAGGAATCTGATCTCCCAGGGAGGGCAGGGATGGGGCTGTGGGTGAGGGGCGCCCGCAGGGACGCCACCGGCCCCACCCCAGCCTCCAGGGCCGGTGTGCGCAGACCTGCAGCTCCTGGGGCCTGACCCCGCTGGGGCTGCTGCGGTCACCAGCTGCCATTCGGGGTCAGCCTGCCCCTCTCGGCACCACAAAAGCCACACAGATGCCCAGCCGACACGCCTGGCCTGGGTCCCGCAGCCGCGGGACCGTGCCTGGACCAGCCAGTGGCCGGGACCCAGCTCCCCATACACCACACTGTCCCAGCCCCCACCTCGGCCTCCGAAGCCGCTTCCCACCTTCGCTCCGCCCGCTTCGTCTCTGACTGTCCCTCTCTCGGTCTCTCGGTCTCTGTCTCTGTCTCCCCGTCTCTCCCTGTGTCTCCCTGCCTCTCCCTGCCTCTCCCCACTGCTGCCCTAGCTTAGCCAAACTCGTCTCTCTTGGTCAGGCCCGGGGCACCCCGCCCCCGTGTCTGGCCTCTGAGCACCTGTGTCTGCCGGGTGTTGGGCGAAGGGACTTGTTTCTTGACCAGGGGCAAGTGGTGACGGGGCCACTGCCTGCCAGGTTTGCCCGCCCACCTGCCCGCCTGCCCGGGGAGCTCTGGCCCAGGGCCCCAGCACTTCCACTCTTGGTCCGTGCCCAGGAGAGGTGTGACCGGGCATCCACACGACGCCGGTATGTGCCTGGTCACGGCACACTCTCACTAACAGCCGCAGTGGAAGCGGCCCGCGTGGTCCTCCGCGGCGGGCGGGTAGGTCCGTGTGGTGGGACGTGTCAGCCAGGACAAGACAGGCGTTTCGTTCCTGCCCCACACGCAGGAGCCTGGGGTGGAGGGCAGGAGGGGGCCACCCAGGGACCAGCCGCCTCGGCCGCTGGCCCCTCCTGTGTCGAGAGGGGGGCTTGGCCAGGCGGAGCGCCACCTCGGACAGGCTTGTGGGTGCCCAGTGGGGGCTGTGGAGGTGAGGCTTAGGCAGGAGTCGGTGTCTGTCAGGCCTTCAGGTGGAGAGGGTAGAGGCCCAGCTACCTCAGGGCACCCATGGACCACCCGCACAACCCGCTGACACTCGACAGCTGGCCTGTGCTGCCCGTGGCCGGCGGGGAGGCGTGGGCCCGTGTTTAGGGTCACGGTGAACAGCCAGCCCTAAACAGGGGACTGACTCAGCCTGGGGGATTTGCTGAGTCACAGCCCCCTCCCTCCCTGTCTTTGGAGAGTTGGCACTGGGCCCCTGGTCACTGTGGGGGTCAGCCTGCTGGCTCTGCCCCGAGGTCACCGGGTGCTTCGAGTACAAGTAACACCCCAATCACTCCCATCTATGGTCACCCCGATTTCATCAAAGGAGGGCTCGAGAATGCCGGAAGGAGGGGGAAGGGCATGGAGGTCCAGCTGGACTGGGCCGGCCTGGGGACTGCCGCCCTGCCTGGCCATCGGAAGCCTCCGGTACAGTGCTGGCGGGTGGGGACCAGAGCGGTAGGCCAGGTGGCCCCCTCCAGGACCCCCGGCCCGGACCCCCTGCCCTCAGAGGGAGGCGGGGCGTGGGCTCAGCCCAAGTTTCAACAATTGCAAACCATTGGCCCCAGGCTCTTCTGGGGAGAAACTTTCTGGGGGGGACGTAAACACGTGGAGACTCCGGGGTCAGGCAGGGGTTGGGGGGTCTCTGGGGTCTTTTGAAAAGTGGAGCACGCCCAGCTCCCCAGGCAGCGTGACCAGGTCGGAAGGCCACCCTGAGCCCCTGAACAAACGGGCTGTTTCCCTGCCTCGCCTCCACCTGGGCAGGGCCAGCGCCTCCCGTGTGCTCCCAAAAAGGGGTACGGGGTGGGGGAGGCTAAGGAGGAGGGAGTCACGGCCCCGTGGGACACCTGTTCCACTGGCCAGGAGGCTCTGCCGATGACCACAGAGGGCTGCCGCGTCCTACCCTTACCTGCGGGGCGCTACGTGCTTTCCAGCAAAGGCTGACCCTGCGTGGCCCAGCAAGGCCCCGAGGCCCCTGTTCCAGGAAGCAGGGCAGTCAGGCCCCCGGGGGAGGCCGATGACAACACAGCAATGACGCAGCCAGCCTTCCCTCCGCCCCCTTCTGCACCAGGAATGCAGGCCTCCCTCGTCACCCCCCACCTCCGTCCCTGCCCCCACCCCCTGCCCACCCAGGGGAGGAATGTGCCAGAGGCTGCTGGGAGCTGGGAGCTGGGCGCTGGGCGCGGGAGGCCCCACCTCCCCAATTCCCCAGGCTGGCACCAGACCCCGCTGTCCCCTGTCCCCCTCCCGATGCGCCTGGCACTCCTCGTCCCCCCTTTGGGCTGGCCACTGCATGACAGTGTCCCCTCCTCAGAGATGGCTTCAGCTGGGCCGTTGCCCTTGAAAGCCCCGGAACAGGCACCATGGCGTTCCGGCCGATGCCTTCCTGCGGGCCGTCCTGGGCACTATGTTGAACAGCATCCCTAACCTCCACCCACTAGTGGCCAGTAGCACCGTCCCCTCCCCTCGTTGTGACAGCCCAGCATTGCCACCTATCTTGGGGGAACCCCCGCCCCCACTGAGACCTGCTGCCTTAGACCCTCCTGAGATGAGACGTCTATAGTCTTCTTCCCCAGGCCATGAGCACCCTGGGGACAGGGGCCGGGTGCACCCCCCGCCCGGAGGCCCAGGACAGCCCGTGGCACCAAACAGCCGCTTGCCTGCAGCCACCTGCAGCAGGTCCCAGCAGGCAGAGGGGCGACGGCACTGCCTGGCACCTGCGGAGCTGGCAGGGAGGGCGAGGCCGCTCGGAGGCAGAGGGGTGGGGTGGGAGGGGCAGGCAGGCAAGCCCGGCCAGGCCCACCCCCAGGGGCAGGAATCTGGGCCCCAGCCTTTGCCCGTGGGCATGTTTCGGCTGCTGCTGACACCCGGCTGGCCTGGTGCGTGGACGGGGCCCAGAGAGCAGGCCCTGTCCCCGCCCAGGGGCCTGAAGGCTGGGGCTGCCTTCCCCTCACGTCCCCCCTCTGAGGGTTACCAGGGCTTGGGGAGGATGGGACCTCCAAACTGCTGCTCTGGAATGAGCCTGACAGCCCGCCCACTCTCCAACAGCTCAGCGTTGAGGCCGGGGTCCTCTGTAGCATCTCACCCTAACCCCTGGAGGCTGCGTTCAACACCCCCTGCGCCCCAGTGCTGTGACTTTGGGAAGCAACTTCCTTTCCTTCAGCCTCAGGTCCCGCTCTGCAAAACGGGCTCCTTAACCTCCTCCCCATGTGGCTGCCACGGGGCCTCTCTGGGGCCGGGCCCCTGTGTCCTCAGGCCGCAGCACCGTGTGCTGCTGGCTGCTGGCTGCCCGGCGGTGCTGCCTGCCCCTCCCAGGGCTGGAGATGCCAGGGCTGAGAGCACCCTAGGCCACCCCCCAGACAGGCCGACAGGCTTCTCCTCAGGCCCGAGTCCGCTCGGGCAAGCAGCAGCGAAGGGTTGGCCATGAGTCTCTCCCTGCCCACAGCTTCCCCAGATGTGGGCACGGTGCGGCTTTTCGCAGCCCATCTCGCCTGGCCGGGCCCCTAGCTGCCCCTGTCCTGTTCGACCTCCAACTGCTCCCACGGGGGCTGGGAGAGCAGCTTCAGCCTCCTTAAGGGGAAACTGAAGCTGAGACAGGAGAAGGGCCGGAAGGTCAGGACTCCTGCACAGGGTCAGAGGCCAGCCTGGAGCCAGGACTGGGGCTCGGTCCATGCCGGGGGTGGGGGTCCAAGGTCAGCGTGAGGCCCCTGCGGGTCTGGCCTGGGGGTGCAGGTGGGCCCCACGGCCTGAGTACTGCAGCCTTCTCCCCGCGGACCTGAGGCGCCACCAGGCGTGGCTAGAACGTCTTGGTCTCTGGCCCGCAAGGCGAGCCCTCGGTGTGTCCGCTGGGACAGGCCCGCTGGGTGCGCCGTGTGCTCCTGGGACGGAAGTGCCTCCTTTCCTGTCGCTGGGCTCGGGCCCCTGCAGTCGCCCCCACGGGAGGGGTGCAGTCAGACGACAGGCGTCGGGGGTGTTTCCACCTCACAGCGTCTCTCTGCTGGAGGTGGCCCAGGCAGGGACCTCTGCCGCCAGCCATCCAGGTGGATGGCCGGTGCCTGGCCCCGGAGCACCTTTGCCTGTGACCTGAGAAGGGTCTGTGGGAGCTGAGTGGGGAGGGCCTGGCCCGTTCAGCCCCTGCCCTAACGCCAGTGAAGTCAGCAGCAGGCCCTGGCCACCAGCTGGACAGGGGTGTGAACACCCTGGGGGCTCGTGCTCTCTACTATACATAGGTTGTAGGTCAATGAGAAAATTGAACAAAGTACAATAAATAAGATGGTAAAATAAAATGTCAACGCAAAGTAAAATACTTGAACTAATGAAATGGAGCGGGACAGGACGCTGGCCCCAGGGCTCCCGATCTCCCTGGGGCGCCGACAGCCAGTGCGTAAGGCAGCTGGTAGCCCCAGGCTCGCCTCAAGCCTGACCCACCCTGGGGAGGACCCGTGAAGGCCTGCGCCCCTCAGGCCAGTGGACGGTCCCCAACAACCACAGGATGGCCGTGGCCCCAGGACCTGCTCCCACGCCCCACGATGCCCCGGGGACAGCGCCAAGAGAAAGGAGGGAAGGCCGGAGGGGCCGTGGCCACAGCTCCTGTCCAAGGCTGCGTGGGTGGAAGCCTGTCCCCTGGCCCTGACCGGCGGCTCACCCTGGGCCCCCGCCCAGGCCTGGAAGGAAGTTTCCCCCTTTGGAGCTGCTTCTTCCCACACACAATGCATCCAGGGCTAGCCTGGCCCTGCCCAGCCCGGGAACAGACGATCCGGGGGGGCGGGGGCCTCCCCTGGAAGTCTGCAAGGGCGCCCACCTGCGAGCCTCCTGCCTGTCTGTGAGGTGAGGTGAGTGTGCAGATGGTGCGGAGAAGCAGCGGGGGCCACACCCACCAAGCAGAGGCTACTGGCCACTGTCAGCTGCCTCGGCGGCCTGAGCGGGAGGCTGCTTGAGGTCAGGGTGGCCACAGCAAAGCTCCTGTAACCCACAGCTCAGGACTCCAGTCCACCACGCGACCGGGGGTCACAGCGTAACAACGATGGGGTGATGGCCACGGTGACGACGACAGGGAATCATGGAGGTGGTGATGATGGTGCCTGTTGAGAGCCTACTGAGTGCCACGAGGATTCTGCACCTGGCACAGGTTAACCCATTGAATGCAGACAACCCCAGCCCAGTGGGATGGCTCTGTTAGCATTGTCCCGACCTCATGGCTAGAGGAGGCAGCCAAACAATTTGTCCAAAAGGCAGAGGGAGGGCGAGAACCACGCGTTGCCCTGACACAGTATCGGCAGTCGAGGCCCCGCACAGCACACTGTGGTGGAGGGTGCGCAGGAAGAGGGTATGCTCTGCAGTGGACAAGGGGGCATCGGGGACCCTGCTGGAGCCGCCCTGCTGAACGGCTGCTCCCCTGAGCCTCTGGCGGCTGCCTGGGAGGGGCATGAAGGGCCCAGCTCAATGGTGTGTTCAGAGCCGGGTCTTCCCGCCCTCCGTGCCCTTTGTCCTGCCAGACCTCTGACCCTCTCCCAACCCACCGGTAACGGGGCTGGGGCCTGGAGCCTGGAGCCTGAGGGGAGTGGCTTAGCCCCCTCCGGCTAGCAGGGAGCAGACAGGTGAGCCCCTGCCTTTGGGCCCCTCACAGGGCTGTGCGCAGGGCCAGGTGCAGCTCCCGCACGCCAGGTGGTGGCTGCTGGGAACAGGGCCCGCGGTTTGCCACGCCCTCCCCTACAGCTGCCAGGGGGCTGCCTCTGCTCCCGCCAAGGAATCACCCGCCCCTCCTCATTCGCAGGATCTGGACTTTGGACAGCAGGGCTTGTCAAAGGGGGGCTCACCCAGATTTCGTGGCCCAAGGGTGGGGAGCAGTTTGCCTTTGAAGAACTTGGCCTTGGGACCCTGACCCAGGGAGAGGAGACCGTGATGCCTTGTGTGTGTGTCCAGGTGTGTGCATGTCCTATGGTCTTCGCTTTTTTTATTGCAGTAAAATATACATATACCGTGATGTTCACAGTTCAGTGGTGTTACGTACCCTGATAATGTACCACCACCACCATCCCTCTCCAGAATTTTTTCATCTTGTAAAACTGACACTGGTCCCATTAAACACTCACTGCCTGCCCCCCACCCCCAATACTGGCACCCACTATTCTGCCCTGATTTTGACAGCTCTAAGCACCTCGCTTAAGTGGAATCCCACAGTATTTATCTTTCTGCGACAGGCTCACGCCACTGAGCATGTCTTCAAGGACCATCCATATGCACATGTCTCAGTTTTCTTCCTTTTTCGTGCTGAATGATGTTCCACTTTACGTACCGCCTACATTTTGCTTACCCGTTCATTGGCTACGGGAGCCTGGCTGCCTTTCCGTGTGTGCTGCTGTGCATAACGCTGCTGTGAACATGGTTGTGCAAATATCTCCGCATGCCCTGGCCCCCAACTCTTTCGGGTATATGCCCGGAAGCAGAAGCGCCGGAGCGTGCGGTGGGGCCGCACCATCTTATTCCTGCACATCCTCACCAACACTTGCTTCCTGTGCCTCCGTTCCAACAGGTGGGAGGTGGTATCTCGCAGCTCTGACGGGCATTCCCCTGTGACTGCGACGTTGAGCGTCTTTCGGTGCACTCGTTGGTCATTTATCTTCTTTGGCAAAGTGCCTGTTCAAGTCCTTTGCCCCTTTTTGAATCAGGTTGTTTTTGTTTTGTTTTAGGAGTTCTATGTTCTACATATTAATCTGTTATCAGATGTGTGATTTTTCAGGTGTTTTTTATCCCATTTTGGGGCTTGCCTTTTAACTATTTTTTGAGGTACAAATTTAAAATTTTTTATCAAGTCCAGCTGCCTTTTCTGTTGTTGCCTGTACCTTTCGTGACATGGCTAAGAAGTCATTGCCAAGTCCCACGTCATGAAGTGTGTGCCTTAGTATTTTTCATAAGAGATCAGAGTCTTGCATTTAGGTCCTTTCCTCCTTGGTGTTGACGCCTTGTCAAACACCACTTGGCCGTGTGTGAGGGCTCACTGCCCTGCTGCGTGTTCAGGGAAGACCATCTGCAGACCTCCCCTGCCTCTGGTTCCCCAGCTGCCCATCCCCTGCCTTCCAGCTCCAGGAAGAAATCTCTCATCTGCCAGTGCAGCAGAGCTCACCCACGCGCGGACGCCCAGGCAGGCCAGCTGTGCAGATCCTCAGCCACAAACATAAACCTTGTCTGTGCATGCGTCACGTCTGTGCGCAGGCCTGGGGGCACAGCACCCGTCTCGCAGGGCCTACCCGAGCGCTGGAGGGCCGTCCTGGGCGCCCCGGGCTCAGCGCCCTCACTCCTGATGCCCAGCTGCTGGGGCCCGGTGGGAGTGACAGCAGACACCCTGCCCACACATGCCAGCACCGGTTTCCAGATGCAGTTAAGTCCTCCCAGAGCCACGACGAGGTTCTGGCCAGGCCGACCAGCGTCACTGACACATTTGGTCCCACAGGATGAACAGGCAGCCACTGCAGAGCCCTGACGGTGCAACCAGAGACCTGGGTGGGGGCAGCGAGGCGACGGCTGCCAGAGGACACCGCGGGGTTTGCGGGGCTCGCTGAGCCTAGGGCAGCCCCTAAGGGGGAGGCAGGATATACGTGGTCTCAAACCCACCTTCAAGGGGTTTCGTGTTTCATCTGGGAGATGAAGTCTCACACCGGGGTCTCGCGGGCGGAGCGGGTGGGGGCCGGCCCTGCGCACTTGCGGAACGCGGGGCGGGGACTCTGGCAGGTCAGCCTGGGGCGGGGGGGGTTCTATCACCTTGATTAACGGGTCTTGGCCCCACGAGGGGCCGGCACAGGCCCGTCCCCGCCGCTGGGGCTCTGAAGGACTGGGGAGGGCGGCGGGACAGGTGGTGGACGCGGTCCTCGGGCTGCGGTCGGACGGAGCAGCGCAAGCGCTGTGGGTCTGACCGAGCTCCGCCAGCAGGCGGGGCTCAGCTCCGGCGCGCTCGGGCCTCGGGTCTCTGACGGGTCGGCCCCTAAGTCCCAGGACGCCGTCCCGCCCCACGGAGGGCCTGGCACGACCCTGCTGCTCCCTCCCTGCGTCCCTGGCCCGGGGTCTGGCTCTGTCCACCGTCCGCTGTCATCTTCCACGACCCCCGGGAGTGTTCCTCTCCGGCTGTTTCCGCGGGGACCGTGCCGGGACCGGTCTGCGCTCCGGCGTTCCCACGAACGCCCCCCGTGGCGCGGTCTTGCCCCAGCCCCTCGTGAGCGCCGCCCTCGCAGACGCGGGGCCACGGGCAGAGCCGAGCCCGCGAGGGACCCTCGCTGACGCGGTGGCGGGGACTGCGGCCGGCAGGTCCTCCGGGACCTCAGGGCCAAACCCAACCAGGCCCGCGGTCCGCGACTCACAGCCTGAAGCCCCAGGCTCCGCCCCCGCCCCGCCCCGCCCGCCGGAAGCGGAAGTGCGCCGCGGAGGCCGGCCGGGCTCTGCGCAGACTCGCCGCAGCACGCCGGGACCCGGAAGCACTCGTCGAGGCCCCGCCCCACCCGCCAATAGCGCTGCCGGGGGACATCGCGCTCTCTTTCTACGGAAGCACTCGTGGCGGTGGCAGCAGGTAGGCCGCGTGGTCCGGTGCCGGCCCGCGGGGGCTGCGGGCGGGGCCCGGGGCGGGGGCCGGGCGCGCAGGGTCGCAAGAGGCCACGGCGCGGGGGCCGGGGCGGGGGCCGGGCGCGCGGACCCTCCCTGCGCTCACGCGCTACGCGGGGCTCCGCAGGCGCACCCGCGACATGCAGAACGACGCCGGGGAGTTCGTAGACCTGTACGTGCCGCGGAAATGGTGAGCGCCGCCCCCGCCCCTTGTCCCGCTCCCCGGGCTCTTTGACTCCCATCCGCTTCGGCTCACCGCCCTCTCCCCGCAGCTCCGCCAGCAACCGCATCATCGGGGCCAAGGACCACGCGTCCATCCAGATGAACGTGGCCGAGGTGAGCCGGGCGGCGCGAGGGCTTGAACGGTGGGGAGGACGCTCCGGAGCGGGGCAGCGAGGCCTGGGCTGGCGCCGGCGCCGATCATTCGCCCACCCCAGGTTTAGAGGTAACGGCGCCCGAGTGCGTGTCTGGCGTGACCCTCGTTCTCCGTCCATAGGTTGACAAGGTGACAGGCAGGTTCAACGGCCAGTTTAAAACGTACGCTATCTGCGGGGCTATTCGCAGGATGGTGAGTGTCCGGGGACTCGGCTCCCCGGGGCCTCTGGGCGGAGAGCGGTGTCTCCGGCCTTTTCTCATTCGTGGGGGGATAGGTTTGATCCTGCGGGCCTGGATAGCGCGTCTGCCCCTTCCTGGAGAGGGCGGAAAGGGTGCTCTAGGCCCAAGGCAGGACCACCTTGGGGACAGGCTCCAGCGGGCCTTCACTTTGGAGCTTCCCCGTTACCGCGCCCCGCCCCGCCCCGCGGCCTCCCCTCTCCTCTGTCCAGTGAGGCCCTAGTCTGGGAGGGCGCCCACTGCTGGTGCTGCGCCGCCCCCGCGGACCGCCTGCCAGCTCCGGGCGGCAGGGAACGCGGCCCTTCTGTGCTTTTTCCCAGGGCGAGTCAGACGACTCCATCCTGCGACTGGCCAAGGCCGACGGCATCGTCTCAAAGTAAGGGGGCGCGCGCTTGGGCCGAGGCTGGGACTCCAGGCCCCGAGTTGAGGCTTCACTGTTGTTCTTCCCTTTGTGTAGGAACTTCTGACTGGAGAGCGCCCCAGATGTGAGATTTCCCGTAAATAAACAGTGAAAACCCCCCGTGTTGGTTCGCTCTGTGCTGGCAGGTGTGCGCCTCTGGGCCCCGTGGGGCCAGGGCTGATGTCGGGCTGTGAGGGACTCACAAGGACGGGCCAGCTGCTGGAAGGAGACGACGTGTGGAATATGCTGCAAAACCAAATTTTACTTCAAAGCACAAATACAAACGTTTGTGACGTACGACTCAGTAGTGAGTGAGGTCAGATAGTTGCTTAACATACATTTACAACCTACAACTGCTACTGGGTGCCGACAGAGTGGCACCCAGCCCTGGACGCCACCCAGGTGTTGGTGTGTTCCAGGGGTGGGGGTTCAGGCTGAGGTTTGGCTGCAATCCTGGCTTTGCTGCAGGAGTTCTTGAGTACCACGCAGTGGCAGCTCCGCGTTACTAAAAAGGATACACGGACGGGGAGGTTACAGACAAGATTGTAAATGACTAAATTTTACTACATAAATACGCAAACTTAAATTAATGTATTTATCAGCTGTTCTACACCTGTATAGAAATCACCAGAGAGAGGTCCCTCGAGGCTAAGTTGTAAACCAGGACTTTCAGGGTGACTGTCTGTCCTTTACAGTGCTTGTAACAGACGTGTCCTTGAGATGCAGAGGTGGCCAGACAGGTTGCTTTCCTGGGGCCTAGCAGCTGGTGCCTTCTGCTCCATTTCAGCCTGGACACAGGACGGGTGGAGTGCGGACACGGCTTGGTCCCCCATCCTGTGGCCTCCCTCTCCTGGGAGTGGGAGAAGGGACAGGCCTGCAGCCACGCCTCTGCTGGGGTCCAGGCCGAGTTGCTGGTGGTTGGGTGTTGTGGTGAGCACGGTTGGCCTTTTTGTGAAAGTGCCACAGAGGATGCCTGGGGGGGCGAGGGGTGCTGGTCCAGGGTACCTCCAGTGGCAGGTGTCAGTGTGGTGGGGAAGTGGCTGTCTTCCAGACCAGCTGGCTCACCGGTCCTCGGCTATCAGTGTTTTTGGTGGGGCAGCGAGCTGGAGAGCTGGACGTCACAGCTCATGCAGGGACGATGCAAACCCGCAAAGCTGAATGTGGCCCTGCTGACACGGCACAGGCCTGTCCAGGAGTGGGAGCCACCACCAGCTGGGGGCTGCTGGGTGTAACATGGGCCGAGTTGTCCGGGGAAGAGGCAGGGAGGTGGCCGGTGTCCTCCCAGCTTGAGGCTCAAGTGTGGTTTCAAGTGGACTTCAGCACACCGTACTTAACCAGTTTTTGTCCCGTTGAGAAAAGACCTACAGAACAGAATCCCAAATGGCAATAAATAGGCTGCTTTTCTGTCAATATTGCTTAGTAAAATGAAGAGCCAGTCATCTAAGGGTCCAGTGTCGCAGGCCAGCAGTGTTTTCCTGGCGAGAGGTGAAGGGTGGTCTCCACGTGGAGTGGCTAGCGTTTGCCGAGGACTTTTGGGGTGCGCAACACTTGGGCGTCGGGACTTCACAGTGACTCGATGCTTGGAAGAACAGAGGTCCGGGAGTGCAAACTGGTCAAGACCAACAGGAGTCTGCCCGTTGGCTTAACCTGACGCAAGGGCTCTGCTTGTGGACATGGGGAGGGGAGTGCGTGGGGGGCTGGGCGGGAGCCGGGCCATGGTGGGGGGCTGTGCTCCCCAGCACTGCTGTCACATCCAGAACAGTCGAGGCTGATGCTCAGTGCGTAACCGCCGCGATTTCAGTGCGTTCCACACTTGGACGCGCAGGCGGTGGCACGAGGCCGGTGCAGTGGCTGTGACGATGCGTGGAAGACAAGGCAGCACAGAGAAGGGGACAGAGGCCGTGAAGTTACATATAGGGCCCTGGTCGCAGACCAGCCTCAAGCACGGGAAAGCTCACAAGGCCCACATTCTGTCCACGGACGAGTGCAGGAACGCTCAGAAATACCACGGTGCGGTGCACCTGGGACGGAGAGCCGCAGCCCCCGGAAAGCGAGCATGTGCAGGCCGGCACGAGGGGGCGGCAGTGGGGCCATGGTGTGCTTCACTGCCGGGGAACAGCCCCTGGGGTCCACAATGTGTGTACGCTGAGTGGGGTGGTCGCCAGGGGCAGTCTGGGCAGCGTCCTCAACTAGAACTGCTGCGTGAGGCGTCTGTAATGAGGTAACACCTGGTTCTCGGGGAGATAGAGAGCTAACTCCAAGGCCACGAGCACTGTGAACTCAAACCCAATTAGGTCCCGTCTGTTGAACCGAAACCTTTCTTCCAGCTTCTGTGTTGAAGAAGAGAGAAGGGTTCAGTGGGGTCCCCTGCCCTGGCTCCCATGTAAGCCAGTAGGGTGGGAGTGGGTGGCAGGCCCCACTCTGGGTTAACCAATGGGCAACGACCACCGTTCCCAGGGCCAGTGCTCAGCCTTGCAAGTGCTGGCTGGTGTGAGGCTGGTGGGGCATGCAGCAGCGGGTTGGGATGGAGTGGGCGGGGGCGGGGGTGGGGGTTGGGGGGCGGGGGCGGAGCCAGCTCGGGGGCGTGGCCAGAGGACCGGGGCTGGGCGTGCACACTCACGTCGATGAGCTGCTTCACTTCGTTCTTGCGGAGGTCACTGCTGATCTTAGCTGCCAGGAGCACGCATGCGCCGGCGCACAGCTTGCGGTTCTGCTTGTTGAGCTTGCCTTGCAGGACGAGCTTCTCAAAGTACACGTAGGCCATGGACACGGTCACAGGCTCTAGGCTGCACTCCTCGGAGAGGTTCCGCATCTCCCGTTTCAAACTGCGGGTTTACACGGGAGTCAGGCGGTCTCCGCTAGACAGGGACGCGCCTCTGGGCATTAGAACCGCTGTTCCTTCCAGACGGGCACAGCCCGGCGCCAGGGCCCACAGTGCGGTGGGCAGGCAGCATGCTGGTCTTGGGCTCAACTCGCCCCTTGGCTGGGTCCCACAGCACCCTACCAGCTGCACCAAGTGTCCTGCAGTGTCCTCTAGGGGCCAGCACAGAGGACAGAGGCCCCACTCTCCTGGGGCGCTAAGGTGACAGCACGGGCGGCTATGTGGGGAGGATGCCATGAGCGCATAGGCACTAAGGTGAAGGCGTACTGAGAGGCATCTGGACCACCCTGGGAACCCTGGCACTGCTGCGGCTGCCGGTGTGGGGTGTTAGTGGGATCCCGCAGGGCAGGACCCCAGAGAGGCTGGAGCCGTGGGCACCAGTGAGCAGGGCTCTGTGGGTGCGGAGAGCTGTGACCAGTGAAGGGGCAGCCTGACCAGCAGGGGCACGTGTGAGCGCCTGTGCACGTGCGCCTGCGTGTCATTGGCCTGGTCAGAGGGCGCGAGGGGCATCTGGGTCTGTCAGGCCCAGGAGTCTATGGGAAATGGGAAGAGAGGCCGACAGGACCCCAGAGGGTGACGTGTTAGAAGGGAGTTGGGGCTGTCCCCGGGGCGGCCTGGGCACCCCCTACCTCCTGATTTTGCTCAGAGTTAGTCTGACGTGGGGGAACTTCTCCCGGAATGTCTCGTTCATGTCCTTCTTGAGGTCAGAGGGCTTCACGTACTCGATCACCGTCGTCTGCAACACGGAGGGCAGCAGGCTGGGGCCAGGCCACTGCAAGGCCATGTCCCGCTGGCCCGGCCCGCCAGCGTGAAGGTGGTGGCTCTGGGGTGGCCCCTGGCTGCGGAGCACGCAGGTTGATGGCAGGGGCCGATCCCAGGTGGGGCGGCCAGCACTGTGCTCTGGCCCTGCACGCCCCTCCCCATGGTGCTGCTGGGGTCCCGGGGGTGGGGGCATGTCAGCCCTGCCGCGGTGGCGCCGGGCTCCCCAGTGCTAGGGGCAGCTGCCCGCTGCCCACCCCCAGCAGAGCAGGCGTGCGGCCGGCGCTCACCGTACCATGTAGGACGCAAAGATGAGGACCCGCTTGTGCTTGCCGCAGGGCCACTGTGGATCGTCCAGCAGGTTGGGGTTGTACTCTAGGGCGTCCCCTGCATCACTCCCTGCAGGCAGAAGGCAGCCCTGAGCCTTCCCCCCAATGCTGGGGCTGCGGGCGTCTCTCAGGAGTGGGGTGAGGCTCCGGGCTCAGGGAGGGGCTCCTGGCATAGGCGGGAGGGGAAGGGCGTCCTGATGAGGATCTCCCAGCCCCGAAAGCCACCTGTGGACACAGCTTGTCTCCACCGCCTGCCTGCGTGTCTGCTCTCCTGCAAGCCCCAAGCCCCGAGCCTGCCCCGTCTCTACCGAGTGCCGTAGAGCTCAGATGCGACTCATAGCTCTGCTGCCACTCCGGGCCATGTGCGCCGGTGCGGGTACCTAGCTCCGTGGTGGTGGGTGCTGGCTTGGCAGCAGCAGGTTTGCATCTCGATGCTGGCAGAGCCCGGGGCACGCTGGGCCGAGGCTGGGGCGGGGGGCCGTGGCTGTCTGTCTTCTGTGCGACCAGGGCGTTGGTGGGGTACAGGAACTTGGCATAAGACACGACCTGGAGAGGCAAGCACGTCAGCGTCGGTCCCGCTGCTGCTACAGGAATGCCCCCCGCGACCCAGCTCGGGCCAGAGCTGGATGCCGCTCACCTGTCAGTCTTTCCAGTAACAAGAACATTCCAGAATGCCACCCCCGCCAGCCCTCACCTGGACCTACAGCCCAGGCATGGTCCCCCTGCCTCTGACGCCCTTGCCCCCCACACGCCAGACCCCAGTGGCCTGTTGCTGCGGGGCAGGGTGGCCCCACGGCCCCTTGCGTTTGAGAAGGTGAAGCACAAGGTCACGTGCTCATTTCCCCCGTAAACGTGAGCCCCGCGCCGCCCCGCCGGTCCTGACCGTGTCCACGGCACCGGCTCTTGCCTTTCCGTCTGCTCCCAGCTCCACACCTTCCAACTCAAAGACCATCTCGGAAGAAACGGACACGCCGCCGGACGGGCGCCTCTGCTTCTGGCTGTCCACCCTCAGGTCGCTGTAACACACGGCACGTGGCAGAGCGGTGGGCCCTCCCCCGGCCCCTCGGCTGGGCTGCCCACCCAGGTGCGAGGGCAGGTGCCGCAGCGCTCGTGTTGGAGAGCAGTGGCACTGGCGTCCCTGGGGACGTGGGTGAGGACGCCTGTTGTAAAAACTGCTTGGTCTTCTTCCCTGGACCCAGGTGCTTCCTTTTAAGATGCCAGCAGTGGTGATGTGACCCTGCAGCCCAGGCTGTAGCCTCGCCCAAACCTGCTCTCCAGGGGTGTCCCCCTACCCTGCAGTCACACCGGGCAGGAGGCTTTTATGCCAGGTCCCAGGTGCTATCCCCACCCTGGCGGCTGTCTGCTTCTTCCCGGGTCACACACAGGACAGAGCTGCCTGGCCTGGTCACAGGGACACACAGCAGCGTCCCCATGGAGAGAGGCACCCTGGCACCCACGTTTAGGCTGCTCAAACAGAAATGAGGAGCATCGCGCCCCCTCTTGGAGCCCCAGGAGACGGGCAGGGCTGCTGCAGAGACCGGAGGAGGCTGCCAGGAGCCCAGCCGAGCCCAGCCCCGGCCCACAGGCCACTCACCTGGCCCGCAGGCCCTCTCCATAGGGCAGGACAGAGAAGGCTGCGCACAGGGACCGCTTGGCACAGATCAGCACGATCCTGTGGAGAGGGCGCGGGTCAGCCGGGCTCGGCGGGCGTCTCCAAGGGGGCGCTTCTTCCCGCAAAGACTCGGGACGGCAGCTTCCCCAGGGTCCCAGGGACTCTCAGATCCCCCAGCTCTCCCTGGTCCCCTGCTGGGAACATGCTGCCCAGGAAGGGTCTCGCCCAGCCCCCCGCGGCAGGGCTGCTCGGCTTAGGGAGCCCCTCCTCAGCCGCCTGGGCAGGAGGGGGCCTGAGAGTGTCCGGAACCACCCCATTCAAAGTCCCAAGTCCAAGTGGCCGCAAGGAGCACGCAACAGGAGGGACAGCCTTTGCCCATCTGGGGACGGCTCTGCCCGGCGAGGCCCCAGTCTAGCAAGGAGGATGACAGCCAGACCCCCCGCTTCTGGGATGACTGGGCCCTTGGTGCCCACTGAGGCCGGCCAGCTTCTCAGGCATGCCCAGCATATATGTCGTGCTGGGGGATCTGGGGCTGTCCAACCCATGGCCACTGCTGGGAAGGGTGGGCGGCTGGCAGCTCGGCCTTTGGTGGCGGGGGTGCAGTGTGGGGACCCTCTGGGTCAGGGTGGAGCGCTCCGAGGACTCAGGGCTGGCAGGATAAGAGCAGCCCTTGCCCAGCGTCTACAGACCCGGGACTCTGAGGGCCGTGCCTGCTGGCCCTGCCCCAGGGGGCGGGGCCAGGTTTGGGTTTTAGTCCAGACTCCCCTCTGTGCTTCCCAGACGGACGGACCCAGCCCTCTGTCCCGCATGCGTCCCCCCACACCGACGGCCCTTCATTCGGCACCTGCACTCAGTCTGCTGGAGGCCTCCCTGGGGTTTCTGGGAGGGCCAGGGCAGTGGGCTGTATGGTCCAGAGCTGGGTTAATGTGGGGGGGCGGGCCGAGGGCAGTCGTGCACGGTTGTACCTGCTGTTCCTGGTGTCGTACTGCCGCATGTTCTTGATGAAGTGAGTCTTCTTCAAGCCCTTGTGTCGAGGGGACCCAGGCATGTGCTTGGTTCTGTAGGCGAAACACAGGTCACTTGTCCCCCCTGGGCCCTCTCTGGCCCCCAGGGCGAGTGTGCAGGACCTTGGGGCTTCTGCAGGCAGCAGGCAGGACCATTACCTGGGAACCGAGGGACATCCCACGGTGTCTTCCAGGAACTCGAGGGAACAGCGCTGGGAGGCGACTCGCCTTCTGTAAAGAAGACACAGCAGGGCTCAGCGCGGAGACCCGGGGCCAGGCAGGGCCAGCCAGGCAGGGGCCCGGGCTGCCGCAGCGTCTGGCCAGGAGCAGCGCCGGGGAGGAACGTGCCCTGTAGGTAGGGGCGCTGCCCATTCCAGGGCCGCAGGCGAGGCCTGCTGTGCAGACACCCATCTCCCGAGGCCCGGGGTGGGGGCCGTAGAGGGTGACAAGGCAGGCCCTGCCCTGAAAGGATGTCCAGTTGGAGGTGGTTGTCAGGACTCATACCAGGAATGGAAGCCACCTGGTGGAGAAGGGACCGTCCCTGCAGGTGTCTATCTGTCCTGCCCCGCAGAGCTGGGCTCTCAGGCTCCAGGAGCAGCCCCGGGGGGCTTTCTTGGCTCATTTCCTCAGGTAATTTCCCAGGTGGTGCCGAAGGCAGGTGCACACCTGGGACCTCGTTTGCGAGCCTGGCCCAGCGGCAGTCCCCACGGAGAGGCCGCGCGGGTGCCCCAGCCCCGGGAGCACGGCCCTGCAGCTGAGCAGCCCCGGCCTGCCCCCGCCCGCCGGGCCCAGCCTGCTGCTCGGATGAGCTCTGGGGCACCGCAGGGACGGAGCCCTCCACAGCACCACCAGAAATCTGCTCCCCGTTGGTTTCACAGAGTTTTGTCTGTGACTTTCTTCTCCCTTCCCTCCCTTGTGAGGGTTTTGTAGATAAACTCAGTCCCCACAACAGCTCGGCCTGGTGGGCAGTATGACCACCCTCCGTTTGCAGGCGGGGAGACCATGGTACAGAGCTGGGGCACTACCCCCTGCCCCCCCCCACGTGGCTCTGCAGCCCAGACTCTGCCCTGCCCCCTTCTGCTGCCGGGACGCTGGGTGAGATGGTGTCTAGGCGTCGTCTGATAAACTTCCCTCACGTTGTAACTGGGGACACACCCTGCAGAGGAGAGGCTCCTGCCACCCAGACCAAGTGAGGAGCCAGGGAAGGTGCTGCTGCACATGGGATCAGACCACCTGAGAACGGGTGCCCCCCCCACTGATTTTGAACCCTCCCCTGGAGCCCCTGGAGGGAGCGTGGCCCCGCCCACACCCTGACTTGACTTGTGACCTCTGAGACCACTGCCAGCTGCCTGGTGCGGGGCTCTGTTGGGCAGCCCACTCCTAGGAGAGAGGGGAAGAGCGGAGAGGACAGGACATGACATGGCTGCAGGGCCCTGGGAGTCTGGCTTGACTCAGCCAGCAGCCCAGAGCCTCGTGTGCTGGCGCATGTTAAGTGCCGAACCGAAAGGAAACCTGGCGTTGGAAGTCCTGGGCGTACAACGAGGGTCTCAAGGGCTTGTTCGCTGGCTGAGCAGAAGCTGCTCTGGTCTAAGCCCTGAGCGTGAGACACAAAGTCTCTGTGCAACCTGGTTGTAACCAGGGTCTCCGATCACCTGGCCCTGGCCGCAGCCATCCTCGCTAAGCCCTGGACGCTCACCTGACCTCACATTAGCCGCCCAAGCAGGCAGTGCTCAATGCAAGTCCATCTGATGGAGGAGAAAACGGAGGCTTAGAGAGGCTGTGCCACCTGCCCAAGGTCACAGAGCCAGTGGGTGGTGGGGCTGGGGTTCCACCCATGGCTGTTTCCAGAACCTGGGCCCAGTCATCACACTCGTGACACAGATTCTGGGAGGAAAACCTCAGAATTCTCTCTGTCCCTAAAAAACATAACAGATCCTTGAAGTCTAAAGCCGGGAGCTGGCAGCCGCCTTTGTGAGGCTGGCCACCGCTCACACACCTGGCAGGTGAACTCTGCCGAGGCCTGGGGGCACAGAGAGAAAGGGGCAGTCTGCAGTCTGGGGGCCTGCTGTCGGTCAGGGGTGGGCCCTCAGCTCAGAGGCAGAGCCCCAGGAGAGCAGGTGCAGCCCCGAGGGCAGGAAGGACACGTGAACAGGGACTTGAAGTCCAAGCGGGGAGGAGGGGCACTTGACTCCGACCACACCCCACCCTGCCCCAGTCCTCCTGAGCTTGGGCTCTGCCACACACGCCCTCTTCAGAAACGGGCAGCACTGTCCCCGCCCCACTGGCACCCAGGGCTCCTGGTGCCCCCCTTCCGTCCCCTAGTTGTTCTAGGGGCCGGCTGCTGTCTTGTTCACAGGGTCTGGCCCATAGCACGGGCCCTGAACTGTGTGCTGAACGGACCCCTGAAACGACACGTGGCCCGCCCAGGACTGACACTGCGAGAGGAGAGCAAAGCCACACCTGCAAAGCACTCTAGATGGGGCCCTCCCAACCAGAAGACCCCCAGGAAACCCGAGGGTCGCGGGCTGGAGATGACGATGCCAGTCCTGCCCTGATGACCCCCAGGTGAGAGGCCGCCCCTGGACTCCAGGGGATGGGCAGGCCCCCCCCGCAGGTCTCTGCATTCAGCCCACCCAGCACGCCTCGAGGGCCTCAAGCCAGCAGCTCTGCGCCGCAGACTGAAGGTCGAGCAGGGGCTTGGGAGAAGGGCCCGATGGGCAGGCAGTCCAGGCACCCAGACCCAGGAAGCCTGTCGCTCCTCAGGGTGATGGCTGTGGGTGGGGCTTACCCCAGGGTCACCCCAGGGTCCGGAGGTAGGGGCCAAGGAGGCGGGGTCACTGGATGCTGCCACTCTGCTCCTGGGAGAAGGAAGCAGGCATCTGGCCCCCAGGGGCTGTGGGCACGGACCGCAGGGGCTGAGCTCGGGGTGGGCCCAGGGTTCCTGGGATGGAGTCAGGGCTGAGGGGTAGCGGCCAGCTGGGAGCTGCCAGGGCCAGGGACGCAGAGCTCAGAGGGGGACGGCCAGCACGGAGGGAAAGGCCGCCAGTGCCGGGCAGCCTCGGTGCAGGGGGATGACCTGACGGTCTGCAGAAGACCCTGAGGGTAGCCGTCCCCATGCAGGGAAGCCCCTGGCCCACAGGGAGGGGTCGCCCAGGGCAGAGTACGGGGGACATCGCGCGGCATCTGAGAGTCTCTGTCTGGGGACTGACCAAAGTGGGCTGGGAGGGGCGTCCCCGAGCTGCCGCTGGGTCTGGGGGCTGACAGTGCTGAGCAAACCCACATTCAGGGCACTGACAAGGTTGAGAGCACCGTGACCCTACGCCTGGGGACTGACAGGGTCCGAGGAAACCCCAATACTCGTGTCCAAGAGGTTGGCCGAGCCCCCAATGACCCCGCCCAACCCCTCTGGGGCTCACAGAGGAGAGGGGCACCTCCTGCCACCCCGACCCGGCGTTATGGGTAGGCGGGCTCCGGGGAACCCTGCTCCCCAAGTCTTGGGCAGAGGGGGCCCCACGCCCCACGACAGACTGCTGGCCCCAGGTCACCGGGTCCCCGCGCCCCCGCCCGCCGCACTTACCTGTGTCGCTGCGCATCCAGGCCGAGACTGGCGGGCGCTGGCGGGGGCGCCGGGCTGAGCAGGCCCTGGGGCGCCGAGGCCCTGCCTGCGGTTCCGGGCGGGGCGGGGGGCGCGGGCTCGGGCGCTGGGGGCGGCGGCGGCGGCGCGGGCGGCTCGCGGGCCTCGGCGGGCGGCGGCGGCGGCGGCGGGGGATTCTCGCCGACCGGGCCCAGACTCGGGGGCCGCCCGTCCAGAGAGATGTTGTTGAGGAAGAAGAGCGCGGCCTGGCGGCGTCGCGAGTCCCCGCGCCTCCGCAGCGCCTGCGGCGCGGCCCTGGCGGCGGGTCCCGGGCCGGGCCCGGGGCCGGGGCCGGGGCCGGGGGACGGGCCCGGGGCTCCACCCGCCGCCGCCGCGGCCATCCTCTAACTGAGCCCGCGGGCGGCCCGCCGCCGCCCGCGCGCAAGCGCCTGCGATCACCTCCCATTGGTCTCGGCGCGCCCTCATGCAAATATCCCCCAGTCGCGCCCGCCGATTGGTCAGCGTGGCCCCGTGGGCGGGCCGCTGAGCTGGGGGGCGTCTCCCTTGGGTCAAGGAGGTGGTGTCCCGGCGCCCAGAGGGCTCGGGAGCCTAGCGTCTGCTCGCCCGCATTTCCGCTGGGCCTGGCCCGGAGCCGAGCAGCGACGGGGCGGACCGGGGTTCCAGTCCCCGCCTCGGAAGCCGAGCTCTTGCTGGGTTGCGGAGTTCGTGGTCGGTCTCCGTCGAGCCTGCGCCTCTAGGCTCCAGCGCGCTTCCCCTCGGGGTGTGCGCCCGCGCGGGGCCTGAAGCTGTGCCCCCTGACGTGTGGGAGGCCTTTCAGTGTGCAAACTGCCTCCTTTGTTCCTCCGAGGAGCCCCGGGCTCCAGGAATGGCCCCCCTCCTTAACTGAAGAAGAGACGGCCGGTCTGCGGGAACGAAGGTCCGGGATGGCTGGCAGGGCGGGGCAGTTCTGCCCTTCCTCCTGCAGCAAAGTGACCTAAGTTTCCTCTTCTGCACCCGGGTCCCCCTGACGTCAGAGCCCTGGCTTCAGGCTTAGGTGCTGTCTTCGGGCGGGGGCATTAATGTCAACCCCAGGTGCTGTCGGGAGGCATCTGCTGCGCAGGGGGCGTTGCCAGCGCGGTGGGCCTGAGCTGGAAGCCGGCATTCGCTGATTGGTTGTGCGGCTCAGCGGTAACTCTGCGTGCGCGGCCGGTCGCCCAGAGGCCCCGGCCTGCGGAGAAGAGACGGGCACCAGGGACACGGGTGGGCGCGCCTAACCTTGCGAGGGGTATGAACGGCCATCGCCATCACGTCGTCAATCAGGGCCCCGCCGCACGGCTCGCTCCCTTCCAGGCCCCTTACCCACCTTTCGCCTGGGCGTGTCCCCTCCTAGTGACCTTCGTACACCAGCAAAGGCAGGCGCGCTCTGTGCTCAGTCGGTCCTCTTTCCTTTCCCGCCGCCCTTCCAAATTGCCCACGAGGCTTCACCACCCAGGCCTGCAAGTCGGATGTTCTCTTTTATTCGATTTTGGGAAAATCAACGCCACCTTCAGCAGCTGGGAGATTTCAGGCGCACGTACACACACACACACACACACACACACACACACCCACCCCCAGACTCTCTCTCTGGAATTTAGTTCCCCTGTCCTCTTGGAGCAAGGTGGGAAGCAGTGCCCCCGTTGGTCAGACTTCACCCAGCTTAGTCATTGCCCCATGTCCTGCCTTTGTCCTCGAAGGGGCAGTTCTCAAACTTCATGTGCAGGGGAATTGCCCCTCGGAGCGTCTTAGATCCTGATCCGTGGGTCTGGGTGGGCCACAGAAGCTGTTTCAGCTCTTTTCTTGGTGGCCTCGGAGACACGTCCCCTCGAAGTGACAGTGACTGAAGGGGCAGAATGTCCTGGGTGCTGGGGCTGGAGCACTGGATGGGTTGCCCTGTGGTCGTGCTGAGTTGGTGGCAGATGTGGGGTCAGGGACTCGGAGGTGTCTGTGAGGAGGGGCTGTGTAGGGGCATGTGCTCATTCTCATGCACTTCTCCACCGTCCCCAGAGGGCGCCCTGTCCCTCTAACGCTCTGCTGGCTTCGATCCTGCCCTCTTGTAAGGTAGTGACCTCCCCGGCCCTGGACGCATTCAAGAATCACCTGCACAAGCTGACCCCGACCCCGCTAGTTACACATGCCGCCCTTCTTTGCACCTTTGTTCTCCCAGCGCCCCGGGACCCTCTCTCGCCTCACCCCTGCCTGCGGCCTCCCTCAACGCCCAGCGCGTTTGCGGAACTCCACCACAAGAGGGCGCCCAAGACCGCCGCTTGCAGCTCGGTGCCGGAAGAGAGGGCGGCCAGGAGCGCGGGGGGCCTTTGGAGTCTGGGTTACCGGTGGCGTCTGGGCTAGGGGGTGGGGTGGGGTGGGGTGGGGGCGCTGCCTAGTAAGGGCTGTCTGTGCGATGCAGGGGTGGGGTTGGGCTGGGGCCTGAGAATCACTGCCTCTTGCACCGTTGAACCCCTGCTCCTTGCAAGGGAACCGGTGCGGTTGCAGGTCCAGTGGCCATTCTTCGGATGGGTGATGATGGAGGGGTTTGAAAGACCACCTAAAGCCTCCCTCTTGGCCTTCACAGCCCCTGTGCATACGGCCAGGACCCTGAGCCAGACCAGGCCGGCGCTGTGGGCTGTCCTGGCCACGGGCAGTCCGGCTGGTGGGCCGTGGTACCCTGGGCATGGTACTATAGGCTCTCCCTGGCAGTTGCTGCTGGATGATGGGCTCTCGTCCTCAGGGTCTTGGGATGCTGGGCTTCCTGGCTGCTGTCAGGGGCTCCCCGGGGTTTCCTTCTCCCTCAGGACAGCTTCTGGGAGGCTGAGGGAAGTGGACTGAGGTTAGGCCGGGATGCACAGCGGTGGCCTCACATGTCCTCCCTTGAAACGACACTGGACTCTCCCTGGGGCCTTGAGGGCAGTCTCCGGACATGGGCACTTGAGGGCCCACACTGGTAGAGGTGACTTGTCGTGACAGCAATAGACGCTGGAGCCATGGGGGTTTGACTGGACGATGAGCACGGCGGGTTTGGGGGGAGAGTGGACCCTCTCCCCAGGCGTGTGGCCCTGAGCTGGCCAGGCCCCCAGCGCCTCCCTCGCTGCCTTGCAGAGGGCTGGGCACGTGCTGGATGACTCGAGCTGACGGGCAGATGCTCTCAGAATCCCTGAGACACTGGCCAGGCGCCTCCATGAGCGTGCCATTGGGCTGGGGCCGTGGGGGCAGGGTGCTGGTCTCCGGACCGATGCTGGGCCCCGGCACGTCTCTGACGTGGAAGAAGACTCAGACCCAGATCAAAACCGCATTGGCGTGCTGACGCCATGTACCTGCTCTGTGACCTTGGGCAAGCTCCCGCAACTTTCTGTGCCTCAGTTTCCCCACCTATGAGACCGTGATCCACCCCTGCACAGGCCCAGAGGCAGTATGACCGGACGCTGCTGGCACCTCTCCATGGGCACAAGCTGCAAGCATGCTGCCCCTGTGCTGAGCCACACGGTGCCCTGCTTGGCACGTAGCAGTGCTGGCCACAGGCTGGGCCAGGGCCGTGTCCTCACTGACCACCAGTGTGGGCGTTGTGGGTGCCAGTGCCTGCGGGGCAGTGCCTGGGCTGGCCCGGGCAGGAAGGCGGGGTGGCTCAGAGTGCAGGGCGGGGCGGGCACCTGTGCGCCGCCGTGGACCGCACCCGCCAGGACAGTTTCTAAATAGTGCCCATCAGGAAGTGCCTGGAGACCAGACAGGTGTGCGGGCCCTCTCCACGGCTCGCCCGGCAGACACAGGCTTCAGTCACCTGCCCGGCAACAATAGCGCATTGTGGCGGCCACGGCCCGGCCGGCCTCGGCGCAGACCCGCCTGGACAAACAGCCGGGCTGCATCCATTATTCGCTAAGGCGTTCAAAGGCTCTTGGGCACCTGGAGGCCTGGCCGGAGTGGCCTTTGTGGCCAGAGCAGGAAGTGGGGGCTGTCCTGATGCCCTCAGGCTGAGTCCCCGCTCCTGCCGCACCTTGGGGAGGAGCTGGGCCCGCAGGTGCCAGTCTCAGCGAACATTCGAGCAGCCCCCGGCCTCCCCAGCGGGAACAGACATGCCCTGTGCCCCAGGCCCCGGCACCCTCTGGCCCCTCCTCCAAGGTGGCCGAGGGGCCCCAGGAGTCCCTGGCCCTCCAGGTTGGAGGGCTGGCAGGAGGAGGAAGCGGATCCAGCCCCATCCTCGTCCCCCTTCGTAAGGGGCCGGATCCGGGAGAGCTTCGAGGGTTGTTTCTGGGCTCAGTTTAAGGAAGCCACTCCCCAAGTGCTCAGAAAGGTGGGGTGGGGGCATTGGGGCTGCGGTGACTCCCCGTCTCCCCTGACCCCCTACCCTGCCCCTGGCCACATACCTTTGTCCCATTGGTCAGAGGACAGGGTTCGCTTCCGCTTCTGAGGGGGGCCCTGCCTGGGCTCCGCGGTGCAGGAGCACCGGGACCCCTCCCCCGGGGCACCTGGTGCAGCCCCTTCTGGGCTCAGGCCCACCTGGGGGTGTGGGGTGTGGGATGTGGTCAGGGCAGGGACTCTCCCCGAGCCGGGGGCAGCCCTGGCTGGTGGAGGGGAGCCCACATGAGCCTGGGACCCACCTCACTGTCCGAGGCGTCCGGCTCCTCTGACCCCTCTGACACCTGCCACTGCACCTCGGGTTTGCTGAGCTCTGCAGGGCACAGGGTGGGGGTCAGGCCAGGTGCGTGGCCCGGGGGCCCAGTGGAAGCAGGGTCCTCTCTGGCCTGCCAGACTGGAATGAGTGAGTGGCAACCACTCTACAGATGAGGAAACTGAGGCACAGAGGGGACAAACAACCTGCCCCAGGGCCCACCCCAGGCCCTGTGGCTGCAGCGCCCGTCCCATGACCCTGGGAGCGGGGGTGGCCCCTGGCTTGGCTGCTGCGTGGTGGGGAGCCCGCCTCCTGCTCCCAGACCCTGACTGCTAGGGTGCCCGCCCCTCACGGTCTGTACTCAGAGGTGCGCCTGTCCTGACCCCTAGCCCTCTTCCAGCTCTGCCCGTGGGGAAGCCAGGGTTCGGCCCGTCAGGTCCAGGGGGCTGAGCTGGGCCCTGGGAAGCCCCAGCCGACTCTGGCCACCGCACCCCCTTACCTACCCGCGGCCCCACTTGCTGGGTCCCCATGACCCTGGAATTCAGCCTCACCTGGGTGGCCCTCGGTGTCAGGCCTCTGTGGGTGGGGGGACAGCTTTGACCTCTCTCGGGACTCATCTCCGGTCCTCCCTGGAGACGGAAGCCTGGGCTGGGGCCCTGGGAGAGGGCGCGGGGGTTCCTGGGGGGAAGCACGTGAACGGCTCGAGTTCCTCTGAGTCGATTGGGGCAGAACCTCTGGGGCCCTGGCTGGGCTGCCGCCAGGGAGTCAGTCACGTCCCTTTAGTGGGAGCCGGGCTGCCAGCTGTCCTTGCCGGGAGCGGCTGCCCGCCTGGGTCCTCACCTCGGGAGTGTGGGGCTCTTCCGGCTCTGGTGTTCTGGCTCCCTTGGTGCCATTGCTGCGTCCCCAAGGTCCAGACTGGGCAGGCGGCTCTGCTCCCTGGGGTGGCTCAGGACTGGGAGTGTGGGCAGTTTGGGGGCTGAGTGACCTTGGCCGGCCCGTGGACTTGGGGGCATCCCGGCCCCGGCCCCACTCCGAGAGGTCCAGGGGCTTGTCTGAAACGTGGTCCTGCGTGGTCCCGGCCGCCTTCACCCTGGGGCTGCTGGGGCCTGTGGGCTGTGCGTGCCATCTGCCCGGCAGGGCTGCCCTGGCCACCTCCCCCTCTGGCCCTTCGGAGTCTGAGCCGACTGGAGGGGAGGGCAGTGTCTCCCCTGGCCTGCGGGGGCCCCTCGGCCTGGCGCCGTCGGCCTGTCCCTGTGCCTGCAGCCGCTGAGCCAGGAGCAGGCTCAGTGCCCCCTCCAGCCGCGGGTCCCGCATGTCCACCGGGGTGCCCGGCAGGCCTGGCAGGCCCGAGGGCTCCTCCCAGGCCTCGGCCTCTCCGGCCTTCAGGCTCCGGGGCGGGGAGCCACCAGGGGCTGAGGCAGGGCCCCGAGGGCTGCTGTGGGGGCCCCGAAGGTGCAGGGACAGGTGGTGGTCCAGGAGACAGAGGCGGTCAGCCTGGAGAGAGTGCTTCAGGGATTCGTAGGTCACGGCGGAGGGCCGGGAGGCCCTCAGGAAGCTGGAGGGTGGGGAGAAAGAAGCCCAGTGACAGGGGCCCACGGTCAACCCCCATTCGCAGGCGAGGACCTGGGGCCCGAAATGGTGAGAAGACCGGCCCAGGTCACAGGGCAGGTCAGCAAGAGGGTGGGTCCCCGGCCCCTCCCCTGCTCTGGAGGCCAAGCCGTGGGACCCTCTGGCCATGGGGACTGGAGCATGGGGCTCCAAGGTCTCTTCCCTCCCCTCTGGGCCTCAGCTACCTGGGTCCCCTGGTGGGCCCAGCCCAACCTCCTCCCTGCAGGACCCCAGCCCAGTCCTGGCTGTCCCTGTGGGAACTTTGTGATGGGTGGGGCACCCAGGATGGCTGAGCCTCCGAAAGACAGAGCCCTCCTGAGCCCTGGACCCTTCCCACAGGGCAGACCAGATGGGAGACAGGTGCCCAACCAGGGCCGTTCCCGACAGTGGCCGTGGGCAGGACCGCACCTGTCCAGGGGGAGGCTGTGCTCGTAGGGTGGGCTGGGGGGGCTACTGCGGGCAGGGGGTGTCCCGTTGGCAGAGCCCCGGTCGGTGGAGCAGGCCCGGGCCCCCGGCCGCACCACGGCGATAGTCCCGTGCAGCTGGTTGGAGATCCGCTGGGGACTCTGCACAGACAGGGTGGATGGCGGTCAGCCAGGTGGGCCAGGCTGCAGCCCCCTGCCCTTGCTCTCTGTGTGACCTTGGGCAGGCCACCTGCCCGCCACGCGCCTTGCCTCCGCCCGTGTCAGACGGAGCTCAGCGGTCCCGCTGTGGCACAGAGGACGGGCACGTGGCAAGCGGGGCTGGGGCTGGAGAGGAGGGGCCTCGGGGTCTCTGGCCCTCACCATGTCTGGGGCCCGCGGCTCGGGCGGGCCGGCACTCGGCGGGGTTTTGGCCGCTGGAGACATGCGGTGCCCCGGCTTTTCTGGGGGAGGAGAAGCAGTGAGGGCGGGACGGGAGGCTTCTCCACCCCCGCCCCGAGGGCTCTTCCATCCTGTGCTGCACCCCCAGCCGCGGACCCACACCTGCACCGTGGCCCTCGGCCTCCTCGTGGCCTCCCGGTAGCTTCTCAGTGGCCTTCCGGGCGCCCGGGGAGGTGCGCAGTGCGGGTGAGTTGGGGTCCAGGGCGCCCCCCCTGCACGGGGGCTTGGGCCTGTGTCCCAAGGAGAGGGTGAGGGCAGTGCCTCCAGAGATGATCAAAAAGGCCAGGGTGCCCTCGTAGGGGCCCAGCCACCTCTGTCGGAGGACCAAGGCCACCCGGAAAGAGCTCTTTTCACACTGCCTGAGACCCCACCGCCAGGGTCCCACTGCGGGGCTGAGCGGTCCTCCCTGCTGGTCTCAGACAGTGTCCCGGTGGAGCCCCAAGGGCCAGTGCTGCTGAGGGGGCTGGGGGCCCAGCCCTATTGTTTGGGGGTCCCCTGGGCTTCTGGCTGTTCACAGGTCCCCTGTGCATGTCACACTGAGGTCGGGAGTCAGCTCCGTGGTCAATGGCCCATGGGACGCCCCCAGACCTGGGTCGGTCCTGCAGAGGTCCTGACGCCCCACAGACATGTGCGGGGTGCCTGCTGTGAGCGGGGCATGAGGGATCGGGGGTGCAGGCCCCGGTGCCTCCCCCACTCACCCCGGGCCCCGAAGCCGGGTCACCTCTTCCCTCAGGGTCTCATTCTCCTCCTGCAGCCGGTTCATCTCGTTCGCTGCAAAAGACTCAGGTCAGAGAAGGCTGGCGGAGGGGGCAGGGAGGGGCACTCACAACTCCGGGGCCTATAGCAGGTGCCCCGTAGACACTCACTACCCGAAGGGATGGCTGCCCGGGACTGTGACCGTGGCCGAGTGAGCAGCGCCAGCCTCAGGGCTGTGGAGAGCGATGGGGGACACCCCCCTGGGGAAAGGGGGGCCTGTCCCGCTCATCTCAGGGAGGGGGCGTTGAGCCCTTGCGAGGGCGGGCACGCCCCTGCCCAGGGCACTGATGAATGAGGGACAGGCTGCGGCCAGCCGGGGAACCTGAATCATTTGTCTGTAAATTGGGGTGCGGGCACCCCCCCCCACAGAAGGATCACCGTCTCCCCGTTCCCAGAGGCCGCGTGTCCGGCGGGGCAGGCCCTGGGGGTCAGGGGCCCGCGGGATGGGACGGGCAGGGCTCACTGAGGATGAAGACGTGCTGCAGGCTCTGCAGGAGGGAGCCCTCGAGCTCCTGCTGCTTCTTCCTGGCCAGCTCCTGGGTGACGGAGCAGCGGTCGCACAGGCCGGCCCTCAGCCTGCGGGGCGAGGGGGCCGAGGCCACTCTGAGGGACGGGTCGGCCCCGTCCCCACCCCCTCCCTGCCGGGTGAGCTCAGGAAGGAGCCAAGAACCCACAGTTTACTCGAGGCTCTGGGGTGGGGGTGGGGGGGGCACTGTCACTTTGGCCTATTTACCCCCAGAGCTTCCCAGACTCATTCTCCAGGGGCCCCTCGTCCGCCCCCGCCCAGCCCCCATCTCGGGCGTGACCGGCAGGCGCCCCCGCACCCCCCCAACTCACCTGTTCTCCAGCACCCGCACGTTGTCCTTCAGGGCCTTCTGCTGCTCCCGGAGCTGGTGGTTCTTGGCACACAACTCCTCCACCCTCTGGGCGTCCCTGGGGGGCCAGCCGAGCGGGGCTGCTGCTCTGCCAGCAGGGAGCCCCGCACCGACCCCCCGCTGGCCTCTCCCCCGGTCCCGGGCTGGGTCCCACTGGGCTTGCCCACTGTGGGGACTTCCTTGTGAGTGGGGACCTCGCGTGGGTCACACTTAGCCCAGCACACCCCGCACCAGCACTGCAGGCCACAAGGGTGACCTCGGCCTTGTCTGTGTGCCATGTGCAGTGCTGTAGAACGGAGCCTCACGGGGACACGGGGAGCCCCTTCAGGGCTCGCTGTCTCATGACTTTTGTCCCTACTGATAATTACTGATACCTCAGGTGCCCTAAGTGGATGTGACTTGCTCAGCCCCACGGAGGGTCCCCGTTCACGTGGTGGCCTTGGCGTTTCTAGTCCTGGCGCACCAGCTTCTGGGGGCGTGGCGCGGGCCGGGGGCTCCCCACGCCCACCCATGCTGAGCCTGTTCCACTCGTGTGTGTGGGGGGGGGGCACCCTGGCGTTCGGGGGGGTGAAGGGACGGACTGCTGAGCCTCTGTCCCTCGCGTCTGGCCCGCTGGGCCAGACCTTCCTGACTCACCGGCACCGCTCCGAGTTCAGTTCTAGAAGCTTGTTCTGCAGGCCTGGAGGACCAAGGAAGGGGCAGAGGGTCGACCAAGCCGCGTGGCCACGCCCCGCAGCAGAGCCCCGGGCAACTCCTATCCCTCTCCACACCCTACCCCTGCCTGCATCTCCCCGCTGACTCCCCAAGGCCAGCCCACGTGACGGTGGCCCAGTCTCAGGCCTGCTTGGGACTCCAACCTGGGCCTGGCTCTCCCCTCGCCTCCCCTAGGGGCTCTGGCCCTGGTGTCTGTCTGGGGGTTGGTCACGACCTCGAAGCTGGAGGTAACCCACCACGGGGCCAAGTCCTGGGAGGGGTGTTTTTTGTGGGTACAGCTAGTACAGAAATGAAGTGGGGTCTTGGGGAGACCCCGGCAGACCCCTCCTTGCCACCTCCCTGTGCTCCAGCCCGGGCCGGTTCGCCTAAGCAGACCGGCCTCTCTAGGTCTCCGGGGAGGCAGCCCGGGCCCGTGGGCCCTCAGGTGCGTGCGCGGGTGCCTGTGGAACAGCGGGTCTCGGCAGGGTCTGGCCCGGGCCCTGGAGCGTGGGGAGCGGAGGGTCAGGAGTGTGGGGTGGGGGCAGAGATCAGCCTGGTGGCCAGGAGGGAATGAGTGGATTTCACATCAGCGCCCGGAGCCCTCCGGACCCGCGAGCTGCCCCGCAGAGGGGGGCGACCGCCCTCCTAGGGGGGCTGAGACCCCTGCCCTGGGCAGGGGCGGCTCTCGGCTCTCTGCGGTCGGGCCTGTCTGACCCTTTGGGAGGGCACGCGGGCCCACCCTTGCGCTGCTGGTCCGTGGCTGGGCGCCTGGCCACACCGGCGCTCAGGGCCCGGGGTCAGTACCACTCCCTGGGCCTGGAAGGTGGGGTCGTGGGTTTGGAGGCGCCATGAGGGAGTGCCCTGGCCTGGCCTTGGCCTGTGGACTGTCCGTTCAGGTGGAGCCACCTGTGGAGACGCCCCCTGCCGCACCCCACCACCGCCCGCACTCACCCAGGACCTCCTGCTCGTGGACGGCTTTCAGCCTGTTGAGGGACTCCGTGAAGCTGTCCATGGCCCCGCCGTGCTGGGGTGCAGGACGGCCCCTCGGGCCTACTGCCCCTCTGTCTCCAGCCTGTGGGGCAGGAAGCGGGGTGAGGGGGCACGTGGGCATGGAAGGGTCTGTGGGCTGCAGGGTCCAGTCAAAAGCCACCGCCTAGAGAGGCAGTGAGCACTGGCCCCGTAGGTGTTGGTGGGGGGCCCTGTCCTGTGGGCCGCCCCACACCACCCTCACTGGATCGCGTCCACACTGAGGACCCAGTGACCTCATCTACACTGCTTTCAGCACACGTCCTGTGGGGGAACTTGGAGTGGACAGGGGGCTGGGGCCTGTCCGCTCAGTCTCCACTACCTCACCCTGGCCTCACTGCAAAGCAGGCCCCCTCTCCCCGCCGCACCCCGCCACCCCCGTGGTTGCAGACTGGCCCCAGGCCTGGGTGGCTGGGCCGCGGGTCAGGAGCCTTGGCCAGGCCTGCAGTTGCTTGGGGCGCCCATGACACGCGCTGTGAACCCGTCAGCCGGTTGCGACATACAGAGGCCTTCTGGGGAAGTTTCTCTTCCAGTTCCTTCTGTGAGGGCTCGGGGGCACTGCGGGGGCGCCCAGGTCTTCCACGCCCAGACCTCTGTCTGGGGCTCCCGCTCGCTCTGCCTGGCCGGGCAGTGGCTCTGTGTGCAGGGCGTGTGCGTGTGTGTGTGCACGTCAGTGGCGCCGAGGCCCGCACTCCCTGGGCCCACCTGGGCTCTGCATGGTCCCGGTGCTCCTTGTGACCCCAGCTCCGCCTCAACTGAGGCGGAGCCCAGCCCCTTGCGTCACCACCATGGGGTAGGGGTGGAGGTGGGGGTGGTCGGCTGCCAGCTGCCGGGTGCCCCAAGTCTCACGGGGAGGGGAGTGGCCTGGTCCTGCCTGCTCGGCTTGGTGCAAAGCCTGCCCTCTCCCTTCTGGGCCTCGCCCCCGGGGCAGGGGGCGGGCCCCTCCTGGTCCTCAGCCTGAGGAGCACAGGCCTGCGGACTCCGCGCACAGGCCGCCTGTCTCCTGTAACTCTCGAGTCCTCACCTCCTGGCAACCCACGCTGACCGCTTAGTAGCAGCTGTTGGCCAGACTTCGACTTTCGCCCAGAATCTCCCCTTTCCCTCCTCCGCCACGCCCACCGGGCCCAAGCCGCCACGGGACGACCACCTTGAGCCTGTGGCGCATCGCCTGGGCCCCACGTGCCTGCCTCCTTTTCTTTGCCCTCCCCCCAGGACTCGCACCACACCGCGTCCTCCCTGGCCCAGGCCTATGGCTCAGGCCGTGGCCACCGCAGGGGATAGGGTCCATTTGCATTTCAAAGGAGACCTTGAAGACGTGCAGGAGACCCCCGCAGCACCCTCCCAACAGTTCCAAACTGGAAACGCCTAAATGCCAGTGGCCAGATGTCCGCGGATGGGCGAATGACTGTCCCTAAGCCCCACGGCGATCACTGTGTGACACCGGAGGCTGGAGGCCAGCCCGCTGCACCCCGGGTGCGGGAGGCATAGCTGCTCTCGGCTCCTGGGAGTCCGGTGGCAGGCGCCCTGGGGGTGGGGCTGGGGGCTGCTCTTCCTGAGGGGCAGGCCTCGTGACCCCAAGAGAAGCCTGGGCAGTGAGCACGGGGCCAGGGCTGCCCGCCCGGAAGCAGACCATGGGTCTGGCTCTCGGTCAGGCCCTCGAACCCAGGTCAGGTGTCGGGGTACCAGGAAGCCTGGACATCTGGACACAGGACTGGCCAGCTGGGGGACAGGGCGGGTGAGGCCCTGTGCCCGGCGATGTCCCCAAAGCCGCCTGGGCAGGGTGCTGGGCTGTGGTGGGGGGTAGAGGGACAGGAAGATGGGGCTCCCCAAACCCGTTTGCCAGACCTGCCGGGGCTGTGGGATACCCCGGGCACTGGTGGGGAGGAAGGTGCCCGCGTGGCGGCTGTGCCAGCCGGTGAGGCTCTGGGAACAAGGGAGAGAGGATGTTGGGTCTGGATGCTGGGGGAGGCTGGACTCCAGCGGACAGGGTGTGAATGGCAGCCCGGCCGCTTCCTGAGCACCGTGCACCCCGTTGCTATCACGACAGACCGCCTAACCCTGTCCATGCGGTCGTCGGGAGCGCAGTCTCCAGATAGGGAAACTGAGGTCCAAAGGCCTCACACCAGCCTCCCCGGCTGCCCAGCAGCAGGTGGGAGCCAGGGTGGGAGCTTTCTCCGGGAGCCATGGGGGATGTGCCTTCGGCTGCGGCGCCCAGGCCGGGTCCTGGTGGCCCTGCTGCGCGGACTATGTTGCCTGTTCGCTCGTGGGGGTCCCTCTGAGGGCTCAGGTCCCTGGCAGGCGGGGAGGGAGGGCCCGGGAAGGGCTGAGCCACAGTGCCGGAAATTCAACCCAGACCCGCCCGGCAGGCGGCTCTTCCCTCCAGCGCCTGTGGTGGCCTGTGGGCGGGGCCGCCTGCCATAAAGGACGAGCCCGAGGGAGCCCGGGGTGCCGCGTGCCCAGGAGAGGCCTGCGTGGGCTCCGTTCTGAGCGGGAGGGAAGCATTGCTCCTGACGATCCCCTGTGGTGCCCTCTGCGGGCCCCCCTCCTCCCCTGCCAGGCTTCTCCTCGTGCCCTAAGGCGCCCTGCTAGCCCTCCTCGCTGCTCTTCTCAGGGCCCATGGGAGACAGCAGGGGGCGCCCGCTTGCGTGCTGGGCAGGGGAATAGTGCGGACAAGTGTCCCGGATTGGATGGCGCGGGCGCCGTCAGCAGAGCTGGGGCCCCTAGCTTCGTTTCCCGGGGAGATCCAGGGCCGTGGGGACAGGGTGACATTCCCAGGATGGCAGGGGGCAGAAACGGATTTGGCCAAGGCCAAGTGGACAGTGTCCCGGGGCCCCCTCCACCCTCCTGGAGAATGGGGACGGCTGGGAAGGGGCGGGGGGTGGCGGGAGGTGGAGGTGGCCCTGCTGCCCTGGGGAGGGGGCTGGCGGCTGTGGGCAGAGTGACCCAGGTTGTAGCCTCCTGCTGGGAGGTCAGCCCGGCTCCGTGTTTACCAGGGGTGCCCAGGGCAGCTGGGGCGCTGCAGGTTCAGGGTACCCTGAGCGTGAGGTGGGCTCCCCCTGGGCCTGGGGGCCCTGCACCCCCAAGGGTGGCATGAGTTGCCCACTGGGGTGGGGGTGGGAAGCCACGGCCTCAGTCCTGCTCCTCGAGCCGCAGGTAGACCCAGGGACTCCCAGCCGCCCACCTCTGGCCTCCCCGGCTTGGGGGCCTCTGCTGGGGCCGATCCCCTGGGGGGGCAGGTGGGAGGGAGGGGCAGGTGGGGCGGCCATGCTGAGGCCCCTGCCCGCCCACCGCTCACGCTGAGCAGAGTAGCCAGGCCTGGGGCCACTCCTGCCTCTACCCTCTGTGCAGACTTGGGCAAGTGGTTGTACCCCCCGGAGCCTCGGGGGTCGTGTTACCCCCACATCAGGGTGCTGTGAGGCTCCTTCCCAGTAGCACGTGTCCGGGTGACACCTGTCCGGATGAGACATTCTCAGCCTGGTGCTTGGCAGGCCAAGTGCTCAGTTCACTGCAGCTGGAGACCCTGTGCCCCCTGCCTGCCATCCCCCACTAGCGCCTCCCTCACGCGAGAGCCCCAGGGACCAGTGGTGCTGTTGACAGGGGCCCCTCCTCTCTCGGGCCAGTTCAGGTCCCATTACCACAAAGACCCTTTGCAAGAGGACACCCCCCGCCGGGCCTGCGCAGGGCCAGGCCCACCGTCAGGGCCACTGAGGGTTCGCGGCATGAGTCCCTGAAGTCCCTAGCACGAGCCCAGGCTCAGCGTGTGTCTGGCCGTCTGAGGAGGGCTCGTGAGCCTGCCACAGGTCCAGGCCCCAAGGCTCCGAAGTGGATATGGGGCCTCCGTCCAATGTCTCTGTCGCCCTCCGTAGGCACCCCTGTGGCGGTGGGCCGTCACACACTGGCCAAGCCTCAGTGTCCCTATCCACTGAGCAGACAGGCGGGGGCCCTGCCGCACGCTCCTGTCCGCCTTGGGCTGTCATGGCTCCTCAGACGCAATGGGCATTCCGGTGACCACTTGCCCATGGAGTGGCCGCGGCAGCCCCGTTTATAGATGAGGAAGCCGAGGCTTAGGATGATGCCGCCTGTCATGGTCACCAGCTCGCAAAGGGCGCTGCCAGGGCAGAAATGAGGACTCCTAGCGATCTCCTGGGCCAGCCCTGGGTAGCAGGTCATGTCCAGAGGTGTCCCCACCAGGGAAGTCTCTAACATCTGCCAGGCACGCTGACCCGTGACACACGTGCACAGCTGTGGCGCCCACACCCACACATACGGATGCACAGGGTCCTAACAACTTCCTAACACACTAGCATGCACCCCGACACATGAGCGCCACGCACATGCGTGTGCCACCCTCAGCCACCCCTCACGCACATGTGTGTGCGTGCCCGTGTGCAGCACATGCACAGAGGGGCACGGTAGGTGCCTCCCGGGCGGGCTGAGGCCGCTTTGTGGCTCAGGTGACCGTGGGCCCTGCAACCCGACGGCCAGGGGGTGGGCTGCCTCCCTGAGGCCTGGCTGGGGGGTGCTGAACAGGACCCCTGCCCCCCTGGAGCTGTTTGTCACTCTTCCAAGCTGGGAGCCACCGTGTCCTGCAGTGCCAGACTGCACCATGGGCTGTGCGCTCTGCGCTCCCGCACCCCCAGGGCTGCGCCCTCTGCCCCCCGAGGACCCAGCTGTGGGCAGGCCCCAGATGGAGTGCCTGGCCAGCCCCTTGCTGGTGCCCCAGACCCTCACCCCCAGCCTTGCCTCTGCACCCCGCCCCTGCCCAGGAAGCCCACTGGGCCCCTTCCCCGTCGGCCCCCTGGACCAGGTGCAGGCGGCTGGGCCCCTCTTGGCAGCCCGGCCAGCCCCCCTCCTGCCCTCCTCTTGCCCAGGGAGCCGAGCCGCAGCCAGGACGCCTCCGGCGAGCACCCCCACAGCGACCCCCGCCCCGCCCCCACTCCCGGCGGTTGGAGCTGGGGAACGCCGGGGTCCCCGGTACTCACATGGCCCCTCGTCCGCGTTGACCTCCGCGGACCTTCCTGCCAGCCGGAGCACCCACCTCGGAGACAGAAGAGAGCAATGTGTGGACTTGCACAGGCAGCAAGACACGATTTTGGCCAAACCCGCTCGGCAGGTTCTGGGCTCCCCCTGCCAGGAGCTGAAAGGAGGCAGCGAGGGCCCAAAGCCGCTCGACAAGTTCTGCCATCGCGCAGAAAGTGGCAAAACGGGTCGGGTCTGAACCCACATAGAGATGGGATTGTTTCTCCATAATACCCCGTGGCCCGTGCCTCTGGCCAGTTAACCAGGAGAATCCGGCCTCGGACGTGGGGCCAACGGTGGCGGCGGGGAGGGGGTTGGGGGTGGGGATGAGCAGTAGGGAGCCGACCACTGGTCTTGCCGCCTTGGGGCGCAGGCAGCCTGCAGGGGCCCCTCCGGCCTCTCATCCTGGCCTCAGTTTCCCTGTCTGCAAATTGAACGCCAGGAGGGCAGGACCTGCTGAAGGCGCTCCGCTGGTCTCCCTCCGAGGACACCAGGCAGGCCTGTGGCGGGGCATCTCTGGGTCCCAGGGCAGGTGGGGAGGCATCCTGTGGGGCCAGGCCCAGGGGGGCGGCTGGGGTGTGGGAGGGGCAGGGCCCTGTGGTTTTCATGTTTGCGCTGTGCACGGCGGCCTGGTGGCCACACTCCTATGAGTGTGCCCTCTGAGGGCAGCGCCCCACCAGCTGCCCCTGCACCCCATGCCCCGGGCCTCCCTCTGCTCCTCCCCGGGCCCGCTGCACATGCCACCCACCCTGAGCTCCCTGCCCCAAAGGCGTCTCCGCCTCCTCATCCCCGCTCCACACCCCACCGCACTCCTTCCCCCCTCCCCCGCCCTTGCTCCCAGGAGCTCCCAGGCCTCCAAGGAGGAGGGCTTGGGCTCCGGCTCCAGGCCGCCGCCCTGGCGAGGTCCCACAGGAACTTCCTGCTCTAGGCGAGGCCCCTGAGGCCACTGGTGTGGGTGGCCCTGCCCTGGGCTCGTGGAAGGGCGTCCCGGTCAGCCAGGCATTGAAGCTTTTCGGACGGTCCCTGCACAATGCCTGCTCCCTCCCGACGGGCCCCTGTGCAAGGGCGTCCATGGGTCGCCAGCCACGTGTCGGGGGCGTTTGCATGCGCCTGTGTGTGAGGCATGGTGGGGCGCGGTGCCGGCACAGCCCAATGTGTGGGGGTCTCCATGGATGCAGGCTCACCCCCTGCGTCCCAGACACACGTAGACACTGAATATGTGTTCATGTATCATACATGTGACGGCGTCCGCCAAGTGCCACGTGGTCAGGGAGGTGTGGGAGGAGCCCACTGAGGTCCCGCGGAGCCTCTGCCGTGGGACCAGACCGTGGAGGTGAGATGGCGGATGCAGCCACCTGGGATCGCACCTGGCACGTTCCCTGGGCAGCTATTTACAGAGCGCCCGCTGCGCGCTGGCCATGGGGATAGTGACAACCCTGTTCAGTGAGCGGGGGCCAGTGCTGTTGGGAGGAGAAAGTAAAGGACAGCTCACGACAGGATGAGGATGACGTTAGATGGGGTGCAGGACAGGAGGGTTCGGGGACACTGGCCAGCCAGCAGCCGGAGGGATACCAGGCAAACACTGTCAGCTTCTGGGAGCCGCGGGCAGAGGGAGGGGACAGCGCTAGACATGGGGGGAGAGGCAGCTGGCCACTCGACCGGCCATGTGTTTGCTCTTGCAGCCGCCTAGAACTACCTCTTGGCCGCCTGCTTCGCTCTGTGTGGGGGCCTGGGCTTGTGCGCAACCGCGACCCTGACGTGCATTTTGACCTCCCGCGTGGGGGCCTGGCTCTCGGAATCAGACACAGAGCGGGCGCCGCCTGAGCCTCGGTCCAGTCCTCTGCGACCAAGACAAAGTGTCGCACTCTGCAGGGTTGACATGAGGGTTGGAATGACATCCTGCGTGCGTGCGTGCATACCTGCATGCGTGTGTTCGTTCGTTCATTCGTCCTATGCTGTCAGATGCCCAGGGAGCCAGGTGCTGAGGAACGGATGCTCTAACCGGGCAGCCCCCGCCCCTCAGACAGCGCCCGCTCTGTCCGACAGGGTCGGGGTACCCGACGGCCCATCCTCAGCTGGAGACCAAGGCCCGGGTGGGCTGGGTGGCACCTTCTGGGGTGGCAGGGGGCCGGGGCAGCTCCCAGAACCCAGCCCAGGGCTCCTCTGGACCAGGGAGCGCTCTGCACACGGCAGGGGCTTGGGGCTCGGAGCCTGGGGAGGGGCCTGTGCCCCCCGGGGCCTGGCTCCTGGGGCAGCTGGAGAGGCCAGAGCTGGCCCAGAGGTGAGGCGGCCGGCTTTTATCCAGGGCTGGGAGGGGTGGCAGATAAGGCTTCAAAGGCATCTGCTAAAGCACCTTTTGAAAGCCGCCACCCCCCACGCCCCACCCCCACCCCGTCCTGCTGCTGTTTGTGTTACCGGATTGATAGGTGGGGGATGGGGGTGCGGGCAGCAGTCAGGCCGGGCCAGCCCCACAGCCCTGGGTCCCGGATAAATGGGTCACCTATTAACATGGCCTTGCGGAGGGGGGCCTGTGGGGGCAGGGAGGCTACCTTCTGGGGCGTCTGGGGCGTCTGACCCCGCCCACCCTGTGGGACGCTCCTGGTGGCAGGGACGTTGCACCCAAACTGCGGCTGAGGGGACAGTGGCAGGCGAGGGGGCCCAGGGATATCTTGAGGGGGTGGGGGACACACCCCACCTGTCCCTCCACACGACCTCAACGCTAGGCACCCCGTTCTTAAAGCCGCACGCTCACAGCGCAGCAGAGCGGGGGTGGCCTGCCATCAGAGCTGAAACGGGCAGGGCCGCGGCCCCCTTTCGCGGCCGTCCCCACCCTCCCGGGCCACCTCTGCCGGGGCTGCTGGGTTTCCTGCCAGGCTGTCTCTGCGTAGCCACCTCCCCATGTGTTTCGCCCGCTCGCCAGTGGGCAGTGCAGGGCCCTCGGTACAATCACCACACTCAAGCGTCACTGCTGTCGGATCCAGGACGCCACCCTGACCCTGGAGGAGACCTGCACCGTGAGCTGTGGCTCCCGGCACATGGCACGTGGCGACGTCCGAGCGGCCTTCTGTGTCCATGGATGGGCCTCTTCCGGTCACTGCACCGAAGTGGAACGAGAATACGTGGTCTTCGTGTCACGTTTGTGACGCTTGCCCGCGCTGCGCCGTGGGCCAGAACTTCATTCCTCCTGAAAGCCAAGCCGCGTTCTGTCGTGTGCAGTGAGCCCGTTGTGCTCATCCGTCCCCTGCTGGTGGGCGCTCGGGCCACTCCCACCTTGTGGCCGCTCCGAACGTGCGTGTGCGGCCGTAGGTGGGGTACCTGTTTGCACCCCTCTTGGGCTCGCTCCCAGCGGGGGGCGTGCTGAGCCACGCGGTGATTCTCTGAGGATCCACCAGCGGCTCCGATGCCTGAGTTGCTCAGCCGATGAGAACCGTGGACCAGCTGCTGGGCCGTGGGGCCGCACTCGCTACCGGGGGAGTCATCAGCGTGCTTGCTGGAAGCCGGGCTGTGGGGGAGACCGAGGCAAAGGAGCTAGCACGGCCCGCAGGGGCCTCGGAGGAGAGAGCCAGGGACTCGGTTGGGCGGAGACGAGGGCTCAGGAGCTGTCCCACCCAGCCTGGGGCCGGGGTGAGGACCGTGGGCACAGGGTCGAAGGCGGCACCAAAATTGCAGTAATCGAGAGGAATGACGTACTTTGGGAGGTTTGCTTTCATTGACATTTTTATGGAGACAATTGCGGGGTCACCTGCAGCTGTAAGAAATGATACACTGAGGTCCTGTGTGACTTTTTCAAAAAAGATGTGGCCCCCATGGTGGCCTGTCACCCGCACCTGCACGTGTGTGCGTCTGCGTGTGCGTGAGCTAAATTCTACATGTTTTATTTCCTCCCTGCAAGGTCGAGACAGAGGTCATTCCCAACACCCACTGCGACTTTCGCCTTGCAAATACATCCCCGCCTTGTATTCCCCAAGCCTTGTGGCTTGTCTTCTTATTCTCTGGATAGTGGCTTCCGTAGCGCAGAAGTTTCTAGTTTTAATAAGCCCAGCTCTTCAGTTCTCTCTCTCGTGGGTCGTGTCTTTGGTGTAGCATCTAGAAAGGCACCGCCAAGCCCAAGGTCCCCTAGGCTTCCTCCCGCGCTGCCTGCTGGGGGCGCTCTGGTTTGGGGTTTACGTGTAGCTCTGCGATCTGTTCTGGGTTAATTCTGCGAGGAACGTGGGCCCGTGTGTAGGTTCGTTGTGTCTCATGGGGATGTCCAGCAGCCCCGGCACCAGTTAGCGCAGAGACCGTCCTTCCGCCGTGGAGTGACCTTTGCTCCTTCGTCAGAGGTCTGCTGACCCTGTTCGCAGGGGTCTGTTTCTGGGCTCTCTGCCTGTCCTGTTGGCCTGTGTGTCTGTCCCTTCACCGGGGACCACGCCGTCTTGACCGCTGCGGGTTCACCGCCGGTCCGACAGTGGGGCCTCCGCCCTCTGCTCTCCACCCTCCGCCCCTGCTCTCGTCCCCCGGTCCAGCTGGCCCTCCTGGGTCTGGTGCCTCTGCGTGAACTTCAGAGTTGGTTTGTCCACGTCCACAGAACAACGTGCTGGGGTCCGGGGGAAACCAGAGGAAAGTGCCTGGGCATTTTCCACCTCAGCTTCCTTGGGGGGCAGCTAGGGGCACGGGGGTGCCTGTTACCAGCTGCTGTGGGGTTAGATCAGAGACCTCCCCACGGATGCGGGGCAGCACCTGACCCGCAACGTTCCCCAATGCGGGCACTCTCACGCTGCTTTTTGTCGCCACTTTTGCGGTCAGCAGCCAGGGAGGGCCCTGACCCCCAGCCTGTTGGGCAGGCAGGACGTGGGCTCAGGGAGCAGGGCTGTCCCAGGAGGCGCCCGGGTCACGGGGCAGCAACGCGCCCCTCGAGACCCCGCCGGAGCCGGGCCAGCAGTTCTGGGCCTCCTCGCCTGACTCCGGGAAGTTGAAAACTTGTTTTTCTGCTTCCTTGTCCCCGGATGTAAACAGCCCTGACCTACGATGGCAGTGCTCCCAGACCTCGCATGTCTGCGTGGAACGGCCTCCGGCTTCCTCGAGCTGCGGGGATGGGGTTGAAATTGCTGCGGGAGGGTGGGGGTTACCCGGTCCGTGGTCGTGGGGGGCAAGCAGGCTGCTGTGGCGTGGGGGGCCCAGCCCGTGCCGGGCTGTCTGTCGGCACATCGCAGACAATAAAGCCGCGTCTTCCTGGGCGCACGGGGAGCCTGTGTCCAGCCCAGATGTTGCAACTGCTGCCTCCCGGCCAGGAGTGTGATGTCAGAAAGCCTCGCGCAGGCACCGCGGATCCCACGCACATCGTAAAGATACAGTAATGGTCCCCGTGTCTCCCGGGAAATACTGCTATTGTTGTTTTATGAGAAACAAGAGTTGAAAATATTAAAAGTTGGGATTTGATGGCCAGAAAAAAAAAAGTTAAGTAACGAGGACATGGGCAGGGAGGTCAGACTAGCCGTCACTGCTGGTCTCAGCGCCCTGGAGGGACAAGGCGGGGAGTTGGCTGCCTGCCGCCTCTGGTGGCCTCCGCAGCCTCCAAAGCCCCTCGGGGACCCTGCGGGCCAGCTGGGGGCCTCCGCCTCAGGGAGGGTTTGGGGGGCCCAGTTTCAGGAGGAGGCGTGTTGGGTGTCCTGGCCACATCCAGCTCATGATGGGGGTCTCCCAGTATGTCCTGGGCCAGGGGCACGGCAGGCAGCTCCCGGCCTCCAATAAGCCCAGGGCCACCCGGCCGCAGGCCAGATGCTCCGGTGGCTTGCTGTCACCCAGCTCTTTCCAGAGGGAAATTGTCCCGGCCACTCTGTGCTCCTGGTCAGACAGCGACACATTGTGGTGTGGAATTTAAGTCTTGATTGTATGGCTCAGATGCAAAGGGAGGGACCCTGGGAGATACGGCGGACAGCCAGGGGGTCAGGGTGGCTCTCCTCAGGTCCCCAACCCTCAGACGGGGCCTCGTTCCCCCTGGGAGCTGCCCCGCCGTGGGTGCTCATGGGTGCTGGAGGGCCACGGAGGGGGCTTGTCTGGGTGAATGCCTTTTCTGGTCTGGCCGTGGCTGGCCCTCAGGGGCTCTGCTGCACACGGGGTCTGTGGTACAGGCAGGGCAGGACGTCCGTGCCCAGCGTTCGGGGCCAGCGTGGGAAGGCTGCCGCCCCTGGGTGTGCCTGGCGTGGCCGCACGCCTGGGGTCAGGATCTTCCAACACGTTGCTTGGGTGTTTCTTTTTTTAAATTAAGGCGAAATTCCTACTGAATCTGAAATCAGCCATGTCGATCCGTGGCACTGAGCACAGTCACACTGCTGTGCCACTAATTCCCTCTGTCCAGTTCCAGAACATTGGAGCCCCCCACAAGGGGACCTGTACCCACGAAGCGCTCACTCCCCGTCCCCCTCCCCCAGCCCCCGGCCGCCCCCAATCTGCTCCTGTCTCGGTGGGTTCGCCTGTTCTGCATGCTTCCTGCAGACGGAATCCCACGGCGTGCGGGCTTCCGCGCCCGGCTTCCCCCACCCGGCACGCCTGCGGCTCCCCGTGCTGTAGGCCGTGCCGACGCTGCGCTCCCTTTAACGGCCGACTGACGCTCCGCCGCAGGGACGGGCCGCAGTTTGCCTGCCGATTCCCCTGTGATAGACACGGCCGTCCCCACCCTGCGGCCGCTGTGTGTGGCGCGGCTCGGACGCCCGGGCCCGTGGGCCCGTGCCCCTGTTTCCGACTGTTTGGGGTATCGCACTCAGGCTGCAGAACCCCCCTGCCCCATTGTTGGGGCTCTTCCTCTTATTTTTAAAAATCCTCACCCCAGGATTTGTTTCTTGATTTGAGGAGGGTGGGTGGAGAGAGAGGAACATCAATGTGAGAGAGAAACATTGATTGGCTGCCCCCCATTTGCGCCCCAATAGGGGATCGAACCCCCAGCCCTTTGGTTTGCAGGCGGGGCTCCAACCCGCCGCACCAGCCGACTGGGACTGCGGAAGCTCGGACTGAACGGTTCTCGCCGAGCATCTGCCGAGCCCACTCCCCCTGCGGCGTCCGCGTGGCGGCTTTGATGAGCACGTGCAGCGCGTGGCCCCGGTCCCAGCGCAGGACTTTCCCTCACCTGGCAGGTGCCCTCCTGCCCTGTGACTCCGTGACCACTGTGTTTCCCAGAACCCTGTGTGCCGGGAGCCGCTCTGTCAGAGGTCCATCCACACTGCCACCCTCCACCTGTCCCTTCCTACTCACTGAACAGGCTTCCCTCGGATGGACAGATGGACGGATGGACACACACGGCGGTACCCTCCTCGTCCTGGGAGCAGCCTGTCTGGCCCTGTGCCTCCTTGGCGTTCACACCATGAATAATGCATTTGAAATGTCAGCAAGGGGCTGTTGCCATCTTTCCATCCTGCTGGAAAGGCCAACCCGGGAGGGCAGGAATTGTGTTGTTCTGTCCCCAAGGCCCTGCCGGGGCCGCGCGAGCACCTGCGTGGTCAGCCCGGCCTCAGCAGGGGAGCCGCAGGGAACCGAGGGGTTTCCCCCCACCCGGCCTCAGAGCTGTCGGCCAGGACACCACGGAGGGACCAGGTGTCCGCCTCCAGGGGAGGCTTTCCAGTGGGGTGAGCGGGCACCGCGAGATCTGGGGAGGTGAGCGGGACAGAGCACCCACCCGGCCCCTGCGGCTGGGGCCCACCCTGCGGGGAGGCTGTCTGGAGTTTCACTCGTGTCCCTTCAGCAGGGAAGCTGTCCCCTCAGCCTTTCCTTTCGAGGTGGAGGTAGTTGGCTGCCTCCCTCCCTGGACCCAGCTCCGGCGAGCCACCGGGTACCCTGGGGGACAGTTCCCTGACCGCGGGAGAGGGGGCAGGGACCCTCGCTGGACCCGGGAGGCGGGTTGGGAGCGGAGGCCGAGGCTGTGTGGTCCCTGACGGCCTCTGTTGCTCTCCCAAACACGCAGTTACATAAACGGCGATAGCACTTCATAAACATTTTTCTAACATGCGAATGTTTGACGTGAATTTCAGCTATTTCAGAACTAATAAACAATTGTCAATGTCATGGCCGACAGGGAGCAGAACCCGCGGAGCTTTCGGGAAGATCAAAGGCAGAGCGCAGGGCCCTCCTCAGGGGAGGGGCTCCTCCTGGTCCGTGGAAGGGGCCGCTGTGGGGCGGCCGAGGCCGGGGCGGCGGCGGGTGCCCTGGGGGTCCGGAGGTGCTGGGCCCTCTCCCACGCAGGGTCCTGGGGGCTCAGCGGACAGGTCTGGAGATGCTTGTCCCTGCAGGGGTGTCTAGGGCAGCGCTGGTCAGCGAGCCCCAGGGGGCTGCTGGGTGCCCCACCCGCTGATGACCTCAGGGCCCGAGGGGGCCAGACCACCACGTGCCCGGAGGGTGTGTTCCACGTCTGCGTCTGTGTGGGGCCCTGGGTGTCACCACACCCGAGAACACATCCCAGTGGGCCACCAGCCCGGCGGGCCTGGGGCTCCCTGCTCCGGTTTCCTAAGCGTCACTGTCCCTGGCTGTGCAGTGGGGCTGGGACAGGTTGGGGCGCAGCCGTGGTGCCCAGAAGTCCCCACAAGGGCAGCCGCACGCCTGGAGCTCAGAGCCCGGGTGTCTGGGGCAACCCGCGGAGCGTGCGGATGCAGATACACGCGTGGATGCCCAGGAACAGAGACTCCACGCCCATGGGGCAGCGGAACCAAAGCGGGAGCGTCCCCCGTGTTCGAGTGCTGGGATGGACCCCTCTCCCCTCTGCGAGTGAATGGATAAGTGAGCCAAGGCAGGAGCGGGGGAGGCCTTTGGCCGCGCCCACCTGGCTGCCGGGGCTCGGTGGCCGTGGGGGGGACGCACAGCTGCCTCCGGCCTCCGCCAGCCGTCTCTGTGCGGCCCCCTCGCTCCCTGGCCAGTGCCCACTCGGGGTCTGTGGGCTGACCCGTCTGCTTACTCCACATACTCCTTCTCTACGCATTTTCCGTCCTTCCTCCTAGACAGCGCTCCAGGGGGAGGGGCTCGGCCTCCTCCATGGGGTCTCTGCAGATCCCAGTGGGAACGGGGGCCCCAGACATGGAGGCCAATGAAGGCCCCATTGGGCACTCGGTTTGGCACAAAGTGGACTGTCCAGGACACTTCCCCATGTGCGTGTCCCTGCCTGACCGGCGCCCCACTGACGGCCTTGGGAGGCCTCTGATCCCTGCAGTCCCAGGCAGGGCCGTGACAGTCCAAGGTCCAGAGAGGCTGAGTGACTTGTCCAAGGCCACACAGCTGGGTTGTGCAGAGCTGGGGTTTGAGCCTGTGTCGTGTCCCTGCTGGGTCCCTCGCTCCTAACCGGCCTGCAGCTGCCCTCCTAGTGACGTGGTTTGCGTACATGTGGCCTTGTCTGGGGGACCTGTGAGGTCCGGGCTGCAGCCTGTGCTCCCCACTGTCCAGTTGCCGGCCTCGTGGGTGAGGCATACGCTGGCCCCCGATGGCAGGGCTCGTTGACAAAATGCGGAGGCAGAGCAGCTGTCCCCCCGGAGGGCCCTGGACTGCGTGCGTTCATTCATTCAATGTCCCCTGCATCCACCCAGTCCGTCCGTCTGCGCTGCGTGCCCCTCGATGCCAGGAACCCTCGGTCCGCTTCCTAGAGCCTGGAGCCGGCCAGGCCCCGGGGGTGCTCTGCACCCTCAGAGGGACTGGGACTCACGTTCAAGTGACTCCTGTGGGGGACCTCTCTGGGCACACCCTCCCCTCCCCTTCCCACACGGCCACGCGACCACCACTCCCAGAGGCAGACCTGGGAGGGGATTGAGGGGCCCCTGCCCTCGCCAGCTGGGCCCCCAGCAGCCTCGTCTGTGCTTCTCATCGGAAAATGTGAGTCTCCCGCTCCGGCGGCTGGCTCCGCACCAGGGCCCCTCCCCCTCCCCAGGGGCATCAGCCGACACCTCCGCCTGGCAGCAGAGGCTGGCACGACCCCACCCTGGTGGGTGGCCGGCCGCTCCGGGCTGTCCGCTGGGTGGCGGCATGGAAAACCCACCCCATCTGTCATGGACGGGGGCGGGCCTCTGGCCCTGGGGGCTGTCTGTGGAGGCCTCATCTCCAGTTTCTGGCTCAACCTCCTCTTTGGGGTGAAAACGAGCCACGGGGGCCCAGCGGGGGTGCTGTCCCACTTCTGCCACTGCGTGTCCTGAGGGGGCAGAGGGGGGCCGGGCCCCCTTCCCTCTCTCCTAACCCTCCAGGAAGGCAGCCGGGAGGGGCGGTGGGCCAGCCCCGCCCCCAGCCCCGCCCCAGCCCCGCCCCCTGCCCCTGGGTTCCGTCCTGCCTGCTCCTGGAGTCAGGTGGGGCCCTCACGCAGGGCACGGACTGTGGCTTGGGTCACGGCACCTTCGTCCGCGTGGCCCCCCGATCGTGAGCAAATTCACGTACGCGTCTGTGCCGTGACAGGGCCGCAGCCCCGAGGAGCTGTCGCTGCCTGCGCCGTCCAGCACGGTGGCCCCGAGTCGCATGTGGTGGCTGGGCTGCGCGGTCAGTGTGACGCCCACACCGGGGTTTGAGGCCCAGCTCAAACACGAGAAGACCATCACAGCGCTTTCTGCGGTGGCCATGTGTTGAGATGGTAACATTTTGGATAGATGGGGTTAAAATACGTTATTAAAGTGAATCGCTCCTGCTTCTTATTCTTTCGTTAGGGCGTCCACAACCCTGTTGAAGTCACACGCGCGGCTTGTGTTGCGTTTCCCCCAGACAACGCCGGCCCGGACAGCAGGCAGGTATTCCCCAAGGAGACACGTGGCGAGGACATTTCGGGTGGCGGTAACGGCCGTGATGGAAGAAAACGGGCAATGCAGCAGAGCAGTGGTCTCTTGTTCCTGGCCTGGGAGCCCCGCCTGCCTGCACGGACCCCTCTGTGGTGGGGGTGGGCAGAGCCCTGGGACAGGCGACCCCAGTGCGGGACACTTGCCGCCCAGTCTATGGGCCTGTTCCCTCCTCTGTGGGCTGGGGACCCGGACACTGTCTGACCACCTCATCAGGTTTCATGCTGCTCAGACAGCCACCGTTGTGAGGGTCATGCACGTGGCTTAAAAGGGCCCGGGCCCAGCCGTGGACAGGTGACACGGTTGGAGCGTCCTCCTGTACATCGCAAGGTTGTGGGTTCGATCCCAGGTCAGGGCGCGTACAGGAGGTGACGGATTAATGTTTCTCTCTCATATCGATGTTTCTTTCTCTCTCTCCCTTCTTCTCTCTCTGAAATCAATAAACGTGTCCTTGGGTGAGGGTTTTAAAAAAAAGGATCCAAGTCCAAATGGCCGTGCAGGTTAGGGTGTCTGCTGCTGTTAGCAGGGCAGGTCCCGTCTCCTGGGCAAGCAGCACAGCCTAGAGGAGGGGCAGAGGGTGGTGGAGAGGGCTGGTGCGTGAGCGCCCCGGGCCATCATAACAAAGCCCCGCCCACCGGGGGCCCCAGCCACAGACACTCCTCTCTCGGCGCTGGAGGCCGGACGTCGGAGGTCCCGCGGGGCCGGCTCCTCCTGAGCGGGACCCGCTCTGGGCTTCTCTCCAGCTCCGGGTGCTGCCGGCAGCCCTCGGCTCAGAGATGCATCGCCCTGTCTCCCTGTGTGTGTGTCTGTCCCAATGCCCCCTTCTTATAAGGACACCCGTCACGTTGGACGAGGGCCACTTACCCCAACGTGGCCTCACCTTAACTGATGACATCTACAACCACCCGATTTCCCAATAAGGTCACCTTCTGACGCTGGGCGTTGGGACTTCAACAGGAATTGTTGGGGACACCAGCCCACACCCCCGGTGTGGGGGAGGAAGCCACCGGTCTGGGGCTCTGGATCCTGTCGGCAGGGGCCCCTGAACCTGAGGCATGCCTGAGGGTGACAAAGAGCGGGGCTGGGAGCCCCGGGGTCAGGGGCAGCGTGTGCTGGGACAGCTAGTCCTGACAGGTTTTTGGGTCCCTGCTTCCCACAAGCTTCATTGCAATGGGCGGTTAGGTCTGGCTCCTGGAGGCAGAGCTGAGCCAGTGGCCCCTGTGCTGGGGTCCACAGAGGGCGCTCAGAAGGGCCTCCAGACGCAGGAGGGGGCAGGGAGTCTAAGCCAGAGGGTCTCGGCATGACACCCCAGAGTCAGCCCCACCCACTGACAGGGGGCGGGCGTGCTGTCTGTCCCCAGGTGTCCTGGGAGGTCAGTGCTGGCCCCTGCTGGCCCGTCTGTCCTCGGTGGGGGGCCCTTTGTGCACAGTGCGGGGGCACCACCCAGTCGCCCTCCTGCAGCCACTCCCAGCGCCCGTGCTCCGGGCCCCACAGGAAGCTCCCGGCACCCAGTGTCCCCGACGCTGGTTACCTGCCGCCTGAGCCCCCCTTTCAGGGCAGGCCGCCCTTTGGTTTATGGCTGTTTTTCTTCTTTCTGGGACCTTTGCACTGGGATCCCCATGCACCCCACATGGGGCAGACGTCCCCAAGGCCATCCACCCCTGGCGGCCCCACCCAGGGCGCTGGGACCTGGGCCACCTGACTTCTCGCGCTGGGTAGACGACTCTAGGTGGGAGGGAGCAGTTGCTGGGGAGGGTGGGCACCCGTCTGGGTGCCACTGCTGCCCCGTGGGGGTCAGTGGGCAGCCTGGAGGGCAAGGGCAGAGAGCATGGGTCGGAGAGCGAGGGGCTGGCCATCGGGGTGGACCCGGAAGGTGGGGGAGGCTTCAGGGTCACCAGTGCCCGGAGGGGGCGCCCTGTGCAGGAACTGGAACCCCACTTGGGAGGCAGACCCAGGACCGACCTGGGTAGTTTGGGGACGTTAGGGACTACCCAGAGACCCCAGGGCGCACGTGGGTCCCGCTGCCTGAGCTGGGCTGCTGATGGAGGCGGGAGGGGGTACAGACTCCTGGCACCCCATTCCCCGTGGCCCTGGGGAGACCCTTTTCTGTTCATGTTTCCTTTTTCGCCCGTAGCAGGATTTCACTGTAAAGAGCAATAAATTATGGATCTGGAAAAACATCCCTTGTCCCCACAAAGGACGTGGCTGTCCCCAGATGACTAACGACTCTGAATTAACATTATTTAGTATTTATAACTTCCGTGGACAGAACCTACAGATGTTCCTGGGAAATCCTGCCTGCCAGAGGTATTTTTAGCGCCCATTGTCTGCCCTGTCCAGGTCTTTCTGGGCGTCTCTCTGAGGAGGGGGCAGAGCCTGCCCGGGTCTCCAGGGAGCCGGGGCCGGGGTGGG